>JTDE01000632.1:90428-140889 GCA_014338405.1 Paragonimus skrjabini miyazakii
TACCGTTCACATATTAAACTATCTATGTTGACAACTATTTTTAATCAACTTTCAAATATGTTTTAAAAATCGTTTTTTAAGCTGTTTTATGTACTCTTTAAACGAAAGAATGATCTGACAGGAAACAACAAGTCAACCTCGTGAAATCAGTCTTTGGTGTCATGTGTTGGTCTTGTGTTGTCGCAGGTAAAGCGAATGTTAGGTAGTGACAACATGAGACACGGTGTTATGCAAGAGTATCTTTAGAACTCATTTCTCTTTTGTTAGCATCGCTGGACAAAAGCGTAGAGGAATTAGTGTATGAGCTGTGGTGTTTGCTAGAGCAAGGAATCCGATGGTTAAGCATGCCACAGTTTATCTTATCCAATAGTCCCTGATTCATTGTACAACGTCTGGCTGACCTTCTGCTAACATGGTTGGATAGTTCATGGAAAGTACCCTAGACAGACATGTTTACGCCCGAAAATAATCCCTCTTCGAGGCATATCAAGCAAACAGCACTTGCTCACCTCGTTCCTCCTGTACAGTCAACGTGGAGCGGATGAATAATACACCATATCACGCACATAAGGTCATCTAAGACTAACTACCCTCAATCACGGTTGCTTCGGCCCACCTAAGTCATGTCTTCTCCGGACTACTGTAGACGTGCACCACATAGTGATTGTAAACTTCAATGTAGTAACTGTTATCTAAAGGTTTGAAAATACTTGCCGAATGAATGCAAACGAATTACAACGGATAAACATCTTCCAGAACTCTTCAACAGACAGGTACATTTTTCATGGTTAATCAGAAATGTACACAAGAGAGATAAAAGGCAAAGTTAGTCGTTTGGTTGGATACATGTAAGTAATTATTTGACCTTTCCAGAATCACTACTAAACGAATTACTGGATGCAGTTCTGACATAAAACGCTGATGGATCTACAACAAAGCGCGTGCATTGGAAGTCAAATGTGGTGTGTTGATTGACAAATTTTCTTAGTTTCATTTCTCCTAGATTTAGCAACCGTGGTTGATTCAATGTCTTAATAAGAAAACAAGGAAGCAAATAAACCAAATTTCACTGGCAGCATGCTTCCGGAAAAAGGAAGCATGAACCACTTCGTAATCAACACCATAAACCCTATCCTACAAGCTACTCGCACCTACTCATGGACGAAAAAGTTTCCGTGTTTATAAGGCCTCCTTTCTGAAGTGACATGACACCTAAATCAATCGATCAATGGTTACTGCTATTGAATCATTGGGTGAACCATTTTACAGCTGTCACGTTGCACGGTTTTCTCGCAGCTATGACCAGAATAAATCCGAGTCTAGTGGACAAAGTACCCATTTACACAACGATAACGTCAATATATTGTTTTTCCACGTGCAACACAACGCTAGGATAAAACAGTCTCACTTTGCACAATTCAGGAGTGGGCCCTACGTTAGAAAATGTGATAATTGCAAGTCCCTTGGACTCCGATCGTTATGCTGACGTTAAAACTACGTTGCGCGTTGATTAGAAATATCGCATCCAGTAAACAGACGCGGCGGCCCCAAATACATAATATCACCCTCATTTTGTTTCCAAAAACAATCCGTTCAAAACATGTGATTTCCAAAACCAAACATGGTCCCTCAACCTGTGAACCCACTTTGCCACCCTTCTAGTGACCTAGCCCGATTGGCACCGAATACTTGTGTTCTTAACCAAAATGAAATCATGATAGTAATTTCCCATCTATCTTGTTTCTTACTCAAATTTTGGTCGAGAATTCTCCAGTCGTCAGTCGGTTTGGCATGATTTCATTAGGCAAAGGGGAGGCTTGGTCCAAAGCACTTTGTTCGCTAAAATTTTTCATCACGTTACCCATAACAGTCATATAGATAAGGCTGGTCACGGTGGAATCGACGGTCATTTAGTTTCGTTGTCATGTTGCTTGCCTCCATAGGAAATCCATGGACAATTGGTGGCCCACACGGTCACAAATGCGTGGACCTTGGTGCGTACCGATTCACTTCACACAGCCGTATTTTGTTTGGTAATCGTTGGGCAGAACAGGGCACACGCCCATGTGAGTCATCAAGTGTGGTGGAACGGACACATGCATATGTAGAAGTGCAGTCCAAGTGAGGTATAACCTTCACATCTTGTCTTGTGTGATGATTACCAGTCTGCGAAAGTACTGAACATACTGAATGTAAAAGAGAGACTGGGCTTTCATACTGGATTAATTGTTTCGAAAATAACGAAACAGTTGACCGTAGTGTTATACTTGTAATGTTCTCAGAACTTCTGAATTGATTCTGGATGTCTACTGCAAGTTACTTCATAGTTAAATTTTATGTGATATAAGTACAGCAGCTATGACAGTTATTGTACCGGTTCTCCTCGGAGAAGTGAACTAATCAAATTAGTACGTAATTTGTTGAGGATACAAACAAACAGTGAACATTAATACTTTTCAGCATTGTCGGAAATTAGAAACTTTGGAAACGCTGTAACGTAACCTATGTTTGGTGCGAATTTTGTACGGCACTGTTAGTTCTTATGTATATATATATATATAACAACAACTTGCGTTTAAACATGTCCTAATACATATGTATGTTTTATCTATATATATCGGGATACAAAATATTTTTGATGTTCTCTCAACTAATTCAGTGGTAGTTCAGATTAGGAAAGTACACAATGTGCACATATGTAAACTTCAACTTAATTCCAGTAAAGTGATAATCCAATTTATCAATGTTCGAAAGTAGACGGTTTGTAATCCAAATCATACAATTATAAATAACATGAATGGCATTACCGTCCCAACATTATAATCAATAATTCCACTTTGAGGTCCATCCACAATAGTATATCTGTAAAATTAAACGTCTATTATACAGACGGAAATAGTGCTGGAAAACAACCTATTTTGTATGCGAGTGACTGATATGATTCAAATGAATATACTGAACCTGTTTTTTAACCTAGATTGTTTCAAAGTTGCCTGAAATCAATTGTATAAAGTTGTTTAGACAACAGTAGCTTATGCTGATATAAGTAGAACAAAGTGAAGTTTGAGACAAGTGAGACTGGCTCGATTAAAATGGTTAATTGTGTTTTTATTCGTGCTCTCTTAACGTGTGTATTGATGACATAGATGTCAAACGATGTACAATTTAATACTGTGGACTGTCACATTCTCATGCTATTCGTTTCACATCATTTAGTGAATGCACTTTGTTATATACCGTTCACATATTAAACTATCTATGTTGACAACTATTTTTAATCAACTTTCAAATATGTTTTAAAAATCGTTTTTTAAGCTGTTTTATGTACTCTTTAAACGAAAGAATGATCTGACAGGAAACAACAAGTCAACCTCGTGAAATCAGTCTTTGGTGTCATGTGTTGGTCTTGTGTTGTCGCAGGTAAAGCGAATGTTAGGTAGTGACAACATGAGACACGGTGTTATGCAAGAGTATCTTTAGAACTCATTTCTCTTTTGTTAGCATCGCTGAGTTTAGTAAAATGAAATCAACTTCAGTGGTTGAATCCTGCCACTAGCTAATCGGGCGTACCCAATACTTAATGAAGGGTTTGCCTGTAACTCACACAATGAGGTTGCTTATGGTTATCTGGACAGATAGCATCATTAACCACTATTTCCCAGGTCGTTTTGTTGCGTTGTATTCTCGCTTATTGCATCGCTACTTATGCTTATCTCGTATTTTTCATTCTCGTCCCATCCATTTAATCCAAATGATCATCGGAAATAAGTTACCTCAGGTGTGCAGGTGTGCCGTTAAAATCATTCAGGTCTAACATACTCTCATCCCGATTATTGACGTAATCCAAACACAAGGTCACTGAGGTTTTGGGTCAAGGAAAACTGTTTTCCACAATGTATTGTTATTTTATCGCAGTTTGTTACAATTAACAATTAGAGGTAGGACACTCAGTCTGCTTATCAGTGTTAACTAATCCATATTTCAAACGACATCCCATCTACCTGTTGAACGTCACGGGAGGGTGCGTGGTGAGGAGGAGTGATGATGTAAGTTACCTTGCGAAAGATAAACCACCCAGAAACTTTGACTTTGCAGACCTGAAGCCGAATTCTTTACTTACAACGGACCCACCTCATGAGCATTGTTTAATACCCCGTAGATAAAACTTAAATAGGTCACTGAAATTAGCTTCCAGGAAGAAGCACTTCCAGGAGAGTAACCGTTTTGAACCGGTTGCTAACGTTAACTGCAAACCTCACTGCCAGCACGGGCCGGAAGTCAACTCACATAATTTTTACTTCATCAAACGTAACAAGTCTGAATTGAAACTATCACAAGAAGCTCCAATCGAATAAGAACTTCGATCAATCTTCAATCACCGATCCGCATAAACAGGAAAAACGAAAAAGACTGACTACCGATGAAGAGAGATTCCGCATCGTTCAATGAATGAAAAACGTCTAGACGTCCTCTTGGTGTTTCAATGTTAAAATATCATGTGGGAGGAAGAGTATCTAAACCAAACTTGTCAGCTGAATACAACCAACAACTGAGCTATGTAGTTGGTGACTACTCATGACAATCAGTCCCACAATCTAGAGTTGATTGGAATCGAAAGTTTCTGAAACCCGGACCACCGTACCTGTGATCGGCCACTTGTTAGCAGGTCATTACCAATCAATGAAAATATACACTGTTCTATTCATTCACTGAAATTTGGCTCACGCGAATTATCTAAAAATAACACATCACCCGATATCACAATATGGGAGTTGTCAAGTCTTTCAAGCTTGCACAAGTAAACTGAGCTGTATTAATCACTGTTCACAAACTTATAAACTTTTGCATGCTCCCTAAAATTGGGTATTACTTATTCCATCAGATGAAAAATATACTTAGAACTTTTGGTTCGTTTCCCAGTTTTTGGAGTCAGTTGCAGAAAAAGACGACTTGGAAAGCAATTTCCAGAATTCGAAAGTAAATCAGAGGTAGTAATTAGCTTATGTCATCTTCATGTTGAAACATTTTAAAGATTGACATTTATATGAACAACATGCCACTGGATAGTTATCATAGCAACTGCTTTCTGGTTTTGTGTATAGGCGGTTACTACATTCGAACAGGTAAGTACTTAGATAATACTTGTTGAAATATCCCACGAAACGAATACTGCTTTTTCCACAACTCGTCCAATATTAAGCCTATTCTGGAAGGTTTTGTTATAGAGAATAAACGATATTTTCAGTTGCCATTTCTGCATGATTTAGCATGGAGTATCACATTGCCGGCAAAGTCTTTCGTCTGTGGTCTACTCATTCTCACGAGCCTAACGTCAATATTCAGTCGGAATGATAGTAACGTGTTCCTGAATCGGCTATTTTTGTTTTACAGACTAACCCAATCTGAGTTTTGTCGAAAAAATGCTGTCCTGTGGTCTTAGATGTACTGATATTCGTGAGCAGGCTTTTCAACACGTCAGTGTCTGAGCAGTCATTCGCTAGTTCACCTGACATCGCGAAGCCTCATTGTATTTTGGTGACTGCAGACTCTGTTTTCCCATGTGTAACATGTTCCACATTGGCACCAGCTATGAGGAACTTGCGTGCGCTAATCGTCACAGTCTTTCTAGTCTGTCCCATGGGTATATCAAACCTAAGTTATTTTGACGACGGTGTTTATGATACATCACGCCGATTATAAGGAGGCATTCTATGATGCATTGAATATTTCGCCTTCCAGCGGTATCCTCACTCCAGAATCTTCCACATGATTCATGCTGAGTAGGCAGCACCCTGTTGCCCACACATTCTTTGTAAGTCACACAGACAAAAGGAATTTAATCTACTCTCTCATATTTGAGGTACAGACGAAGTAAAATCGTGTGTAAATTATTAACTATATTTTATTATGAAAAAGTATCTCTGGTGTATGATTATGATCTGTCTACCACTCCATCCGGTCCCTTTGAGTGAGTGCCCCGTGTAGACGCTTCGTATTGTTGACTAATCCTGGCAGACGGGTCATCACTTGGCTGTATTGTAGAGGGTAGTGAAGGTACCGATTGGCAAAACGATGAGATCTTTGTTATAATCACTTTAAAACAATGCTTTGCCTTTGCGCTCTTGCGGAGTGTAACTTGTGCTTCTCCTCTCTTCCTATAACGTAGAAACCGCCTGTGATTCCCAGAGTGTTCTAACTAAATCTGTTCAACATCGTAAGGGAAACTTTTGGCTCTGCATCTATAACCGCCCCCTCATTATTCGCCTGAGTGGAATGTTATGTAATTGTTTTCGAAACAGTGGATGCGACAGACGTATATCAGGAAGATTGTACCTTCAATTAATAGAGCACGACACACCTGCACCTAAGATTTTTTAAGTGACCGACAAAAAAGACGGAGTTTGTAGGATTCAGTGAAAAGATACAGATTAGAAGAAGTCTTGAACGCTTACTTACATTCGGATTTATTTTAGACAATCGAGAACGAAACAAGAGGTTGGTTTCCGCAATTTGGAGGTGTTGATATCACAAATGGGGAATAGTTACGAAAGGCGGGCAGGAAATACCCAACCATATCTTGTCAAACATCTTATAAACGTAAATCGGTTTACAGAGAATAATAGCAAAATAAAACTAACCAAAAGTCATACCTTCTTTCCTAATTAATAATTCTGAGGTCCCAGCTGGACAGCTGCTGGACAAGTGTCCTACATATATGCGTTCCGTCTGTTCATGAGTTTATCTACTTCCGACGCAGTTATAACCAGCTGTGGTAAGTTATTTTAGGCTGTACACCATCGAGTGCCATAAGAATGTTCTTTGCAAGTCAGTCGGCTACTCTGATACTCTAGTTTTGGCAAGTCATCCACCAGATTGTTAGACCGGATATAAACACACTAATTAGCGCACTGTGAGGTTGACTGAAAATCTTATATACTAAAAGCAGGCCACCTCTGACTTTTCAATAGGGTGTGGAAAACTGTCCTAGGTTACGCATCCTGTTCGGATAAGGTAGTCAATGAAATTTCGAAATCCGTTTTATGGCCTGTTGTTTCACCTTTATGAGATTAGAATGGCATGCACAACTAGCTAGCTGAAGACCAGCACACATGAGCGAATTGAACACCATCGACAGGTTGACAAGTCAGGGCGATCCAAATAGTTTAGCAATTGGCCCGATAACGTTATTTAGTCGAACTAATGGAAGGAGCCTACTGCAAGAATTCTTAAATCAAAACGTCGTGTCTTGTATTTATTTGTACAAATAAATAATTCTGGAAGAATACGATAGAAAAATACGGTAGTACTATAGTATCAAGTATAAGGTCCCCCAAACATGCTCACTTTGGGATGAGTGTTCGGATTTTCGGTTGCTCGCCGAACTTGACAGTTGGGTTGCAACGGTTCGGGCACCAAACGAAGTGAGATTATCTGTGCA
Organism: Paragonimus skrjabini miyazakii; assembly: GCA_014338405.1. NCBI lineage: Eukaryota > Metazoa > Platyhelminthes > Trematoda > Plagiorchiida > Troglotrematidae > Paragonimus > Paragonimus skrjabini miyazakii. The sequence goes on from JTDE01000632.1 coordinate 97,867, forward strand.
TGCATCTGGTGCAATGCGATTAGTCAAATCTATACAACACATAAAAAAACCTGAGCTGCCGAATCCACCAACATTTTTAGCAGTCATATACTTTGTGCACTAGTATTTAGAGTGTTTCCTACTGAAATTGTGTTGGCCACCTTCAAAATTGAATACGATAGACGTTTCTTTATGTCACGTTGACGGCGTCAAGAAGTGGATGATACACAGTTGTAGGCGTGCTCAGCAGTTGCAGCAGAACTGTCAATGCATCCTTTTGCGATAAAGAAACTCATTGGTACGTAAACAGTCAAACCCAGGTGATAGCAAGCTCTGATATAATCTGTCAGACGAAGTTGAGTATTCATGATATTTGTGACTATTTGGTTACAGTCCCAGTCAAAAGTAATCATTCTAGCTTATTCTCAGCTGGATTAGATATGACCATTTTCCAATCGGTGCTATCATAAGCCTCCGAAATTCAATACAGCGAACTTTCTTAGACTATAATCTACTGACAACTGTTTATTTTGGTTATTGTAGGTCATTTGTGTAACTGCTGCTATGCCCTTCCACTGCATCAAAAGTCATTTCAAATGACCTCAACATAGTCCGTTTATATTCGATCGCATTACGATTTAGTTTGGTAAACCGTTCCAACCGTTAGTTTAATGACTATGTCCTTAATCAGATTGTCAATATTTACCTAGAAAAAACAGTCAGTTGAAAAGGCAACTCAAACAACGTGATTTCTGCTTATTCAATTGTAGGTTTTCTGTTATTGAGCCCTCTGGCAGTGAAAAATAAGGTTTTGTTTCACTGAGGAACAAAATAAAAATTGTCCAGGCCAACGAAATTTGTGAATCAGTTAGTCTTATACAGACTGTGTCAGACAGCAAGATGGTGCGTACTAAAACCAAACAAGATGAAGCATATATTGAACAGTAAGTGTAATAATGGTGTCATCAACGGTGGGAAAGGTTTAGGTGACTACCAATATCAGCATGCATAGGTGGTTTTATAGGCCAGATCTAATTACTAATCTGCGACAGGAAGGTTGCTATAAGAGATAACTTGTGTTTGTCAATAGGCTGGTAAGTGTATTCAAACTCAAAAGCTTAACCGTTTGGGCAGCAAACCAGGCTGCTAAATGTTGTATGTTATCATTGGACAGGAGATTGTCAAAATGTTAGAGACAGTCATGCTCGTACGAAGCTGCTGAGAACACCTTCGGAAATTTAGTGGTTAGAAACGTTTTGCTAAAAGTAGGTAATCAAAGCGATCGAACTGTTTATTTGTGCTATACACTACCCATAAAACTCGAGACCTACGATCAACAATTGTATGTAGGTTATAATGCGGCAACCATTAGAACTGAGTTATTTGAACAGTTTGGTCAGCCTAATTTAGAGAAACTTGTAAGTCACCCAATTGGTTAGTTGTCTCCTTATAACCTTGAGAAACCAAACTTCACTGCCGAGTTTTCAAACCGACTACACATGACGAAAAACATGCGAAGATGTCATTTGATGCAGTTGCATTAGCCGAAGGCATGCAATGGCAAATATGCACCAACGCGGTCGATTTGATTTTAAGGTACACTGCTCTTCAGTAAGTCGAAAGTGGACACAACATCAGTCGGCTGAATTGCTTCACACTGCTGTTACACAGTCAACCACATATATCTTGCAGCTGATGGAAGCTTAATCCATTGTGAAATTGCGCCATAATGTATGTACTTAAACGTAGCTTGCATTGACGATGAAGTCATTCTTTGTTAAGTGATTTCACTCACATGATTCATAAATTGAGGATTTGTACAATTTAGCAGCGTTAAATGATTCGTCGGGTTTGTTGTACACTGAACATTGTGCGAGTGTGGCTAATAACGTTGAACGACAGAATATCACTCGTTTGTCCTCCTCTTCCAATTTGTGCAACTAAACAGATATGAGTGTAGATATATCGTTTGTTTAAATTTCCGGCATAAGTTCCATTGCATGTTGCCTCATCTGCGCATAGTGCGCTGTTAAAAACAAACATTTATAGGCCTAGCGAGTTGATTAGAAATATTCCACCCTCATCCGCTTGGCCTTGGTCTCCAAATGATAGGAACTAGCGTACAGCACCTACCCAAGCGTATAATCTTGAGACATCTTACCAAAGATCACATCACAGTCTATTACCGCACACTTTCTGCTTATCACTCCTGCGTCACGAATATGTTTCTTCTTATGAAAACTTAACGGAAACCCAGTATCACTATCTCACCTCAGACGCTACCTCATTTACTCTATCATAGAATAGGGGCACACGTTATTCAAGACGATGCTTTACGGCGGATAGCCTAACATAACTCCCGGTGCGGTGGATGCACTTATGGGATCAGTTTCCTATTAACCAACTTGAAATTATACAGTTCTGTAATATTTTTTTTGTTTGCTTGACTCAAATTTTCGCAATTTCTATAGGTCATAACTTATTCAAGCTGAACGGCGCACAGTCAAACAGCGATCACAGTTTTGCCATCTAACTAGTGACTGCAAGTAAGTATGGAGAGATTATGAAATCTTACTCGAAACACATTAGTGAAAAGCTCCAGGCTTTGCCTAAAAGGAAGCCCGGGAAGATCTGAGAAAGCAATCGCTACAAATCTAGCTTCCCTCTCAACCCTAGAAAAGAGATGCTGAGAAAGGATATGCGGTTCTGACATTTTACGATGTGACTGAAATATTCGTCTGCATGATTAATTATAGGTTTGGAACTGTCAGTATGAGGTCTTTCATCAGTTTGGTTCTGAGTGAATCATCAGAGTTCCAAGGAGAGCACCTGAATACTATCCCATGATGTGTATTCGTCGACTTGCATTCCATTCACTTCGACTGACCGTCTACATTGGTGTCTGCTACTAATGAATCCACACGCTGGGTAGTTGTTCGGCTACAATAGTAGGATTTCTGTGCACATTGCAGCAGCGCACGAATAAAATGTCTACAAGATTGACTGCAAATTTTATCAGACCTGTCAAGTTTACTCCAATGATTACTTTGAACAAGCATCCGTCCGTTGCGATTAATTTGTTCTAGTTTTTGATTTGTAGTTATAACCGATGCTACAATAAAGACTTGGACCGACACCGGATTTACTTTAGCTCTCGTAAGTTAACCTTGATAAGATTCTGTGATATAATCTATGACCAATTTCATAGTGCTGGCTCTAATTAAGATTATACTGGCTGGTTCGTTGAGCAAGCTGTAATCTCAATTGTCATGGAGAAATGAAAGCGTGCGAATATCATTTTGAGTAAGGAGACGTTTCCGATATTTTTCAACATTCTGTTAGTGTCCCACAATCCAGCGACCAGAGCTGGCCTCGTTTTGGTAGGGCGTTTTTCAAGAAACTTATCTTAAAGAAGTAACCCTGTTTGATGGGTTTTTTGACTCTCAAAACCATATTTTTATTTTGCGGTCAAATAGTCCATAAAGTAGAATATCATGGTTGAGTCGACACTTGTCAACTTGCAGCAATACTTGATGCATCCAATCGGATGAGTGCAATAAGAACTTGCGATCAACGGACAACATACCGATCACTGTAACCAAGTGGCTGTTCTATCATGTCTGTCTACTCACCTTTGCGACGCCTGATCGGCAAGGCATCGAAATTGCCGAGGAATTACCCTGAAGCTGCAGTCTGGAAAACAGCATCTTCAATGAAATTTCAGACGGTATTCGGTTGGCAATAATGGATTTCTCTACATTACTCGGAGCTGTTTGACGGATTCCTCGGTAATTTATCCACCTACAGTGTGTACAGTGCAACCATAGAATATATCTCTCGGACACTTTTATACATGACTTCGTCAAACAAAGTTATAGCGAGATTAGAGTATTGAACTCTTTTCACCACTTCATTTCAGAATGTATAAAGCTAACTACTGTGCTAAATAAACTAAGGATATTCCACTCGGTCGACTGGTGTGTTCATGCGATCAGCACATTGCATTTCTTGGCAGCCAATTTATAACCGCAATGTGTTTCTTCTACAGACAAGCTCAAAGGTTTACCCATTTTGCGAGTAAATTTGATCCAGCCAAGCGAAGACACACGAAGTTTTTGAATCAATCAAGCGTGCAGCATCAATAAACCACGTCAACTTCACTACCAGATACTCCAATTAAGTTACGGTTTTCCTTCCCTCGTCTGAAAGTATCGCATATTTGCCAAATTCTTGCCTGATGTTGCCTCCATTGTAATACGGGCACCAGTAGACAACACAGCTTGAACCGTGAGTCTGGGGTTTGTTGCAACGGTCCAACAAAGTATAACCAGTCTAGTTCTCACTACCGAATCACGTACGGCAATGGAAACAAAGATTCGGTGAGTTGTCTCTGTACATTATTAACAACCCTATAAAACAGACTGTAGGGAGAGTTCACGAAGCGGGTTGTTTATTTATCCACGGAACGAAAATTTCAACCTCATGGCTTGATTAAAACAAATACCAGCGGAAAACCAAAATCACCAAAACTGTATAATTTATTACAACCATGAAAATATTACTTATTATAGTCGCTACAGGTTTGTTATAAACGATGAGCCGTTATCGCGAAATTGCATATCTGACTGTGTCGTTGGGTGATATGATAGAAATCATGTCTAATGCATGTCTAATCAATTGATCTGCTCAAGCACCGCCCTCGAGATATGGAGGTTTGCTGACGATTTCGTCATATACGTGCGTTGAAATCTTGTCAATGTGGTTACTGCAGAAGCCGAGCAGAGTACACTTAAAAATGGCTACCAGCGGTTTTGTTAATAACCGGGAATGGTATCTTTGGTTTGCTGCTTAAGTTATTGATTTTAACCTCATTCACTGGCAGAGAAAATTGGATGTCAGTTTTCAGTTATTCGTGGAAAACACGGTTTTTTAAATAGAATTTTAGTTGAAAACGCAGCAAGATAACTATGAAGTGTGTTGCGTGAACGCAACACTGTCATGCGACACACCAACTTTTGCATATATTTCAGTAAAATACCAGACAAAGAATCACACAAGGACGCTATTCGAAAATCAGCAACAGAAGTGCACATGGAATTAAACGTGCGTTGATAAATATTGGATTGGTAACAATTTTTTAAGTAAGTGCGTTAGGTGAGCATCTAAACTGTGTAAATCATTCGCATCTGTTTCATCAGTTTCATCAGGACATAGTCAATCGTTTGCATTTAGTTGTCATATGAGGGGATTACTGGTAAGTAGTGGAAGAATTGGTTAATTTTACGTTGAAACCATCTACATTTGATCGCAGCTTTCGCCTTCAGGTAGACGGATAGATAGGTCAGAGAGTTCGACCTGTCTAGGACGGTTACCGATTGGAGTTAACAGACAGTAACTGTATATTCTATCGCCACGACTGGGTAACCTGTTCAGTATTCGCAAATCAAAGTGGCTGGGCCTTAATATATGATAATTCAGTCATATGTAGTTTGAGGTCATTGACGCAGTGATCAAGAAGGTTGACTCATGAAAGCGGAGCCGGTGTTCTAGTACCGGCCATGACAAGGATATGCATTACTGACGGCCTCGTGCTTCCTTTCAAAAGATGTTGGCTGGAAAGTCTATCTGAATCAGGAAGCTGCAAACATATTCGAATGATGTTCAACTTAAAATATGAGGCGATATCTATTTTCAGTTCGGAGCAATACACAAGTGATCCTGCATGAACTGTTGTAGTCAATCGCAATTGTCTCAGACAGGACCGCTAAGGGAATTTATCGTTTTTCAAGGCTGTATTACACGTGTACGCTGATTCCACAGCATAAAATCTTGTATAGATGTCTAGAACAGCCACAGAAGTACCGCCTGGCTCCCGCTGATGTTAAGAGACAATCCTCATAATCGGTGAACCTCAAACAAACATGTACATCTATCGCGGGTAATGAGTCAACTGTTTACTGCCGAGCAATTGCTCACTTTTGACAGGTGATTCTTTTACTTTTGGCCAATACTCACATTTTGAACAGAGCAATCACGTGATCGGTTTTCATTAACTTCACTTATCTCAGCAACTATATATTGCGTGGGGTGTTGTACGAATGCAAGTTCTGCCAGCTATGTGTGTTTGTAGATTTCAAGCATCACCGTTCAGGTCGTCTGTCATCGGTATCGCATGTGCAGCCAGTGTTGAGTGTGTCACATGGTTTTGGTGAAATTCTCACATAATAAGACAAGCAAAACACAAGTGTATCGCTGGGTCTGTTGTGTTTTATCTACGAACCAATTCTGCCACATCCTTCAATTATCTGGTTCCTTTCATCTTTATTAAACTTTTCCAATCCAGATGAGTTAAGTATGCCAGAAAAACGACAACTGTTGGTAACCATCCAGAATATCAATTCACCAACCCATTCAATACAGAAAAACTGAGCATCTGGCAAGACAAAGAGCTCACTAAAGAAGTTACTTGTCATTCTGTTTGAGCGCTAAATATTTCTATCCAAAAGTATGTCTATCGTAGCCACTAGAGTGAACCGTCGTTCTAACATTAAAAACTGAGTCACGTAATGATTGCAGAAGATGACGTCAGCAACTCTGTGGTGTATAACCAGTCTAGTTTTCAGCTGACCAATTTTCCCATTTTCTGAGGAAATTTAAAATTTGTTTTAACTCCTTACTTTTTAAAATTTATCTACTCATCTTCCATAGGATTGGAGAACAGGCTTTTAAGTGTCATGTGTTTACTAGCGTGCTGCCTACAAGTATCATTTACAGGAGCGTCAGTTGTATAGGTATACTGCCGAGTGTAGGTAAGTGACTGTCCTTCGTAAAGTTTTCATGAAGCTCATTCCGGTGAATATTAAACAAATTTCATATCACTTCATGTTGCAACATGTAGAACCCTATTTCATAGGCTTATATATATAACACAACCTTTCGAGTCGGATAGTTATTTGACATGGGTGATTGTGTGCTATTTCGTGGAACTTATGATCTTGTATGTGTCCGTGAGCACCAAGCACCTTAATTCAACTATTAGGAGAAAATAGAGAACCACCTGAACCGCAACCCTGAGTGACATTCTGCACACAGATGTTTTAAGACAGACCTTTGGTTTAGTGCATTCAATGATCGTTAATGACAATGAATCTCGAAATGCGACGAACAGGCGCCGTATTGAAGATTTGCTGATAGGAGTTTTCAAACGCTTGGTTATTAGATTAGGTGTTGTGCGTGCTCGTACACAGTAGACCATGAATGCTTGGTGTATTATTTAAAAACCTTACGATTAGGAAGCACTTCTCCTATCGTTCATCTTTCTTCCATTTCAACAATTGACCTAAATGTCTTGCTTTGGTATTGGGATGACGAGCAACTCCAAATCTCCTGCTTTTTAGACGGTAAGCAAGTTTAAATGACCCGTTTTTCTCTTCAACTGACGTGTTTGAGTTTCTCGAGGGAATTGTGTAATATCTGTCGTTATCAGATAGATTTATCTCAAGATGCACAAAGACATTACATCCACCTCTGATTAATTCATCCACTGAAGAAATCGCCAAATAATGAGGGGTGATGAATTAACAAGAATCCAAGTATTTTCTATCTCCAGTAAAAAGGAGTCCAGTAACCATATGAGTCAAACCAAGAGCATGAATGAAGTAGTTTTATCACCATTTTCTGTACTGACTCTGTTTTTCATATCGAGAATTCACCACTGATCATACCGTTATCAGAACACCACTTTTGCTACCAAATCAATTATTTAACAAATAAACTTGTACAGTTCATTCATAGCTAATAATTTACAATAGTTATGTCTCATTCGGAACTCGGTATACCACCCGAAAGCTTCCGGAATGTGATATGCAGCACAATGAGTAGCACAAATAGCATGTGTTTCTTGCATGCATCTCTGATAAACTAAGTCATGTCCACAACACTTTTCTCTAGTCCACCTATCATCAGGGTGCCTAATTCTCTGGGCATACTCGATTTTACACTTTACAGATTGAAATCCTTAGTGACATTTGGAATCAGAGACAAATTCACCCCTTTTACTCTACATTCTCACGCGTGTGAATTTTTTATCATTTACCCTTCCCCGGCGTTGGAAGCGATCTGCAGTGGCAGGCGAAGGCACCACATATTCACAGAGTTCACTTGTTATGTTTCGCAAAGCTATAGTACCGGGTTGATCGACGAACACTATGAAACGCCACTCATTATCGGGATTTTTGAAGCAAACTAACATTCCTATCAGTTCCGATGATAACCAGTTTATCTCAGTGGTTTCCATAGCAATTGAAGTTAGACTCTTCGGTTATCGTTAAACTACCTTATGCTCGTCAAGCCTGCGAACCCCAGCCAATTCGAGTCTACTGTAAATCTATCCTGTTGTCTTAAGTGGTCGTACAAAAGTTATAATCAGCATAAATGCTATAATGTTAACTAATACACTTGCTTTTATCAGCTAATCTTCACCTCCCGGACGATTGGTGAATACCGTCCATTTGCGTATTAAAGTAAACCACGATTTTATCTTAAACGAAGCATTAGCTATTCTGTTTGTTCATTCCTAGTCGCTCACATTTTACAGCCTAATCCAAGTAATCTTTTCAAAGGATCCCGCACTATAGCGGGTTTAAAGTGACCTAAAGAAATCCCGGTAACAAATTTGAAATATATCTGATTCCATAAATTCCTCAGTACTTATTACTCTGTGCCACTTATGACTGCGTTTCTAGCGTTCTCTGCGAGTTGATTTTTTCTACCAATCTCATCAAGTTGACATAAGATAAAGGAAACCTCATTGGATTCGTTTCTGTCGCCCGTCCCTTCACGCAAGTTGTTGATTGCACAAAGCATGATTTAGTAAATTAAGGACGAGTGAATAGGAGAGATGGTAGTTTGGGTCAAAGCGTCCTAGTGCTTGATGATCAATGTGGGGTATATACTTTTCGCTAAAATACCTTGCTTAAATCAAGCAGGCTATTCTTTCAACTGCAAAGCAAAGTCAACCTTAAACATAGCGAGGTGAGCATCAAAATAAGTGATTCAAAAAGATTAACCTTTAATACTACTTCTATACTGATATCTAAGGAACATATAACAAATCTGAGTTTGTAGTATATTGGCGGAGGGACGATGCCAAGTTGTGCAGAAGTCTTTGTTACATCAATAGTTGATCCTTGTAATAAACAAGCGACCATTTGCTCGCAGTAAGAACAGACGCTTGCCATCATTCTATCAGAGGGTACCTTGAGAACAACGCCCACATAACACACATCCACTCCTAGGCAACAAACGTGTACATGTGGTTCATCTATGGGGATTTTGCGCTAGACAGAAAACTAATGTATTGTCAGCAGTCACCGATTGAAATACGGATAGAATAAGCGAACATATTACATTTGCCTGCTGGATGTCTATCAACCTGGAAAAAACAACTAGAAGACAAGTGGAGTTGCGACTGTTTAATGACATTCGATTTCGAGCAGTATCTTCAAAATCAGCGCTTAGTGTAACTCAAACACTGACAGTGTTAGCTGTGGAGACCACATGTTTACCGAGGCAACTAATTGCAAGTACACTTTCAAGGGAAAAGGGGTGCTTTCGTTACCCATGAGATAATAAACGCCACTCTCAGAATGAATACAGCGGAAAAACAGACTTCGTACAATTGAACACAAATGATTAAGGAGCATGGTTGAACTTCCGAATGTTCCGGACGTCAACTCTTAAAATAGCGAATCGTGGGGGGACTGCCTGTTGATAACTATGCCTCTACAGAAAGTTATCCGATATACACGGTGTTTTAGCATGAATCCACCTGTGCGAAGTAATGAGCGGTACAGAATATAACTGAGGGAATGATATGGATAGTATAAAGGAAGGAGTACGTTTGATTGTCATAGTATGACGAGTGCAGGTCAAATGAATATCCGAACTGGACTTGTCCACAAGAACCGTACGAAGGTATTAGAAGACACATTGGTACTCGAGATAATAAGACCTATAATTGGTAGTTTTTCAGTTATAGTAACATCAACCGTGTGGAACCACGTTTCGAGAAAATTTCAAAGGAAATGTTCTAATTTGTGGTGAAAAGAAATCAATATTTGTTGGAAACCTTGAAATAGCTGAACGGTACTGATCTGTCGGTTATCGATAACAGCGTTTCTTAAGGAATTTCAAAAGTACTGTAACACATTTTGACAAGATGAGGGAGTGCACTAGAAAAATGTACTCGTAAGGAGAGATCATAAGTCGTATGATACACATTACGAACGAGAAGTCTGCCCGAATTGGCTATTCTGGGAATTGACCGAAATATGTGTCAAAAGCTCTTAGAAAACTTTGGGACAACGCTTATGAGAGAAAAGGCGTAATTTTCTGAAACGACGTTTTCCAATAGGTATGTTCTACGTCACAAGATTTAGACAGTAGCTTCTGTTTTTGTGGATTACTTGCCACTTTACAGTCGAGGTTTAACTGGTGCCAGTGGTCTGTAGGGATGTCTCGGTCGACTCGTATAAATACATTTTATGGTCTAATGCACTACCAAAATCGTAACGTATTTCTTCGAGAAGAGTGCATTGACGTAGTCTTGATCCTTGTGTATTTAATTGCCAAGAACAAGTGGACAGACTTCACTGAATTTCCAAAGTGAAATGAAGTAAGCGCGTACAGCCAACATACACTGCTAGCATAATCACTATAGTGGTCTTTCAGATTGCCGTGAACATTCTTATAATGCATTTGCGTATCACATCCGCAGTCGAAGATTTGGAATTGATCGCATAATGCTTGCGCATATATCAACTTAGAGCAAGTCAGTTACTAAAATGTATATCCTCGGCTTTTGGTTAACAGAGATATCATTGCAAATGGGATGTATGCGTAAGTACCATAGGGCTTTATTAAAGTGTATGTGGCACAAATGGACAAAACACAAATTGTTACTGATAGTTTCTTGGTGGTATGTGAAAGTTCAATCTAAATACGAGTATTTGGTCACGCTTCTTGTGAGCTGATCAGCCTTATAAGTGACATGTTAGTCTTACAAGTAAGAGGGTTGGAGTACAAATTCCGGCCTGTACGAGGATTTGGACTATTAATGATATATATATATAACAGCAAACCTTGAATCCGGTGCTTTGTTTTGAAGTGGGCTAGCCGAGAGACTTATCTAAATGCTAAGGTTGTGATTACATGTGGGCAGTGTTCAGTTTGAAATATTCCAAGTCCCTGAACCTCTGTTAAAATTTCCGTATGTCGAATGTTAATTTAATCCGCATCGAGTGCATTTTTCAAAAGTTTAAAAATCTGTAAAAGCCCCATTTAACTTCACTCGCTCAACTATTTTTTGGACGACAGAAAATACGGTTATACGGTTTATCTCTTGCAAACCTACGTATTTGTTTTTCTTTTGTAAAGTTTGCGCCCTGGAAAATCGTTTGTTGTCACGTGAAGGTAAACAAGTGATTTCCAGTTTCAAATAAATTAAACATGTAATGAAGTGAGAAGACAACGGGAGAGAACGTGGTCAATAAACTAAAATTTTTTGATTCGGATTCACCCCTGACACCTCTAACAGAAAACTCAGTTCTAAAATGAATCAATCCTAAGCCTTTAATTTCATTTTTGCATATTTTTTGTGCTAATTTATTGGGAAAGTTCGATTTCGCCCGAACACAACAAGTTACATTCAGCTGAAAAACGAGTATAATTTTGCTACATGTTTGGTTAAATTGTACTACTCTCTGTGTTTGCATAAAGCTAATAGACTGCGTGAACTAGTTTTTGTTGCTGGGATAGCTCGCATATTGTTTCGTTTTTTCCCATACAGCAGACAGTTGAAGGACAAGATAGTCACTTTGCTGTGCTTAAGGAATTCATGAAAAACTAATCTGTCAATCTTGGTGTGACATAGTACATTTTAGTGTTTCAAAGTTTCAGAAAGCTATGCGCATTAAGGTGATAGATCTCAGGAGACCACATTACCATGTGTTCAGAATCTGAAGGAGGTGAAGTATGCGCTTAGCTGGTTAGCTGCGTTTCTAGTCCTCTATGGGATTTCAACACGTAACCTCTTGTCTACAGCTGTCTTTCCTGATCGACATGTACCATTCCGACCTGTGTGAAGTGCCAATTATTGTTCTTTGCACGGTGACCTAACGTGCAATCTTGAATACTCACAAAATAGTGGAGTTCAATCACTGTATGATTAACTGACTGACATGCAGCCTACGAGCCACACTAAGTAAGCGTCACGTGTTTCGGTGACCAAGGTAATTTGTAACTACTTAGGCTGGCAGTAAAGGAGTATTTTCAAAAATCTACACTTTATTTCTGTAAACGATTTAAATTGTTTGTCAATCGCTTTGTATTCACCCCGGTAAAACAGTTTACTTGAGAAGACGCTTGTGTTTTTCGTACTGATCTCTGTGTGCAAGATTTCATTCCTAGATCTATTGTTGATAGACAGACAGATGTTGTTTAATCGACAACACCGATCAAAGCATGAACTCGCAAGGATATAGTTGATCCACATCAGATGTTATTGGTTTGTATACCAATCATTAAATTAGTCAACAAGGCAGGTCAGAAAGAACTATTCATTCTATATATAGCCTCTGGTGTACACAGGTGGTTACCACACATCCAAGCAAGTTGGAGACGTTCATTCAGATTTTGGTAACTATAACAGCCCGCAGCACGCGCTGTAATCTTCTTACAACGAAGCCTGTCATAATTTGGCTTACTCTGAGATGCATTATATAACCAAAGCCGGGAAAGTGTGTAAACCGGCATTCTGAAGATTGTATTTACTTTTCTTCCGTTTCCAAGGAACAGTGCTTGTTCCTCTGAGACAGAGGTTCAATCCACGTGTGTACTCCATATTCTTCTACTCATTAAGTCAAACGTCTTCTAGTCTGGGGCACACATTCAAGAAAGCACTTCACTCTGTTTGCCTAAGCTGTGTTGCGTTCGACCTCTGTAACAGTGAATCAGAGTAGTCCGGACTGACCAGTCTCGGTTTGAACTTAACACACGAGGTGGTTGTACCGAAGTGTAACAGAGCAATGGTGTTGCACCAAATAATGTTCCACATTTTTTGGACAGTTTTGACCAAATCCATATGGAATGTGAGTTACATACACGGAATAGTCGAACTGGCGAATTCTAAAACTATCTTCAATACTGAGATCTGTAAGCATGTGCTTTAAACAATGTGTTTCAGGTAGTTTGGCAACTCGGATGATTAGATCCTACAAAAGTATACCTGTCGGACAGCGAAGAGCGACTGGTCTTGTGGTGAGTTCGAACGTGGTCCTGGTTAACTTAAACATCAGACCTTAGCTTTATTAAGCAGTTGAAACACTAGTTTCCTTTAGGTCAGCTTGAAATAATAATCTGAAAGCAATTTTCACGAAATGAATTTAATTTAAATACGCCCAAAAAACGTAAACGTGCGGTTAGGATAAAAACAAAAAAACGTGGCAAATGAATTGGCCCCAAAAACAAATTGAGCTCAGTCGTGAGTGATAGTCACAGCTAACTCCACGGCAGTCAGAGATGGACAGTAATTTGCTTTTTTTGTTGGAGACGCCTATTCAAGAAGACTTTGACATGCCTGAAAAGTTGTGTAACGTGAATACTCATCAGGACCGTAAAAGATAGTACAATTCTGATGCTTTAACCTGTGGTCGATTGATGACTTGCAAAAGAATAAGCGACGTTTTGTCCATGTTGGATGCTAGTCAGCTAAGCTAACGCATCTTCTAGCCAAATCGGGATTTGGTTTTTGGTCCTGATCTAACAAGTTTATTCTTTTCAAACAATACATGTTTGTCGCAACTACAGGAAAGTTGGTAGGTACATTGACCAGTAGAAAACAAGACTTTGTTTTTGATCTGGGGGTAAAGACAACCATACGGTTTACGAGAGCGTAACAACTTTTCTTGCATTATACGCGCGTTTCACCGTAAGGTTATCATTTTTCAAAAGTAACTTCTGGAGGAAAGTTTGATGTGAATCATCATCATCATCATCATAGACAGCAATACATCAGTGGTTCACACTGATGCTTAACTGCCACACAACCATGAAGAAGAAGAAACAAACCCTGTTTAGGAAGAGAGAAGAAAAAAGAGGGAGGGGAGGGGACCTAACCACTAAAAAAGAGCTACGTCTGCATTCAAACATACAACATCAAGGCGTCTACACCTTGCAAACAAACAACCGAGCTGTAAGTGAAAGTAAGGCGTCATCAGCAAGACAGCTTCCTTACGGCTTTCACTGCCCCGCGCCATTAAGTGCACTCACTTCACAGACAACTCGGCCAAACAACGACAACATTCACGCCACTGAGCTCGGTTAGCCGCCATCTCACCTAAAGTTTCAAGCCACCGACTCTGTGAGTCGCGAGGGCTCCAACCCGGGAGACGAACCCGACCTACAGTGCCCAACCCCTTTGTGAACGATTTCATTTGTCTACGCCAGGTCATCATCTGTCCACCTCGCACCTTACGCCAATCGGCCGCAGCGTCGGCAAACAGTGCTCGGTGTGGCAAGGGATTAGCTGGCATCCTTAGTACATGACCTAACCATCTAAGTCTGTGCAAGTGTAAGGACTGAACGAAAGAACTCGTTTGACAATCAGTACCAAACACCCGCTTCCTAACCTCCTCGTTGCTTATTCGTTGGTGCCACCCGATACGAGCGATTGAACGCAGACATCGGTGGTCAAATACCTGGAGGCGGTTTACGTCCTCTACTCTGATCGGCCATGTTTCGCTACCGTAAAGTAATACAGCTCTCACTGTAGTCTGATATACGCGACCCTTAAGTTTTAAGGAAATACCTCTCTGTCGCCATAGGTGCCTCAGATTAGTAAACACCGCCCTAGCCTTGGAAGTACGCGCCTCAATTTCATTCCCTACACCTCCACCGCCGCCGCTGATGCAGCTTCCCAGGTATACAAAACGGTCAACAACTTCCATGACTTCATTATCTAACGTTAAACCTACGTGATCACAGCAATCTTGCAGAAGCACTTTGCATTTCGAGGCTGCAAAGCGCATTCCGAAGTACTTAGCAGAACGCGAAATTGCACTCAGCGTTGCTTGGGCCGCCTGAAAGTTGTCAAACAGCAACACCTTATCGTCAGCATAATCAAGATCAGTCAGCCTTCCACCAGGTAGGAGGTCAACACCGGCATCATTTGAGTGACGCAAACAGTCCTCCATTATTTCGTCCATGACGAAATTAAACAAAAATGGTGAAATGGGACAGCCTTGACGAACGCCGCTCCTGGTGCTGAAGCTGTCAGACAGCTCACCGTAAACCCCAACCTGAGCCGAAGTATGGGAGTAAAGCGCCGACAGTATGTTCACATACTTGGTCGGCACACCCCTGCGTTTAAGCGACTCTAAAAGTGTAGATCGATCCACTGAATCGAATGCACCTTTATAATCGATGAATACGGCAATTGTTGGCCGGCGGTATACATGACGCTGCTCCAAAATTTGACGAAGGGTAAAAATATGATCTATACATCCCCGGCCAGGACGAAACCCTGCCTGTTCTTCCCTAATGTTTAACTCCCGAACTGCAGTGAGTCGACGAAGTATAATGGAAGCCAGAACCCTAGAAATGACTGGGGTCAAACTAATTCCCCTATGGTTTTCACAAGAGCTCCTGATACCCTTTTTGAATACAGGAACTATTATCGCGTGACCCCAGCACGGAGGGATGGTCTCCGTCGACCACACAAGTTGAAACAGCTGAGTTAAGGTCTCGACTAACACCTCTCCACCTTCTTTAAAAAGTGCCGGCAGGAGACCATCTGGACCGGCAGCCTTATTACGATTGAGAGCCGAGATGCAATTGCGAACCTCAGTCTCAGTGGGTGGTTCTAAATCTACCGACCAGGGCATTACATCAGAAGTTTGTGGAGGCAGCAAGGTAGAAGCAGGAGGCCAGCTAAATTGACCCTCAAAGTGTTCCGCCCAGCGTTCCAACCTTCTGGACATATTATAAATTAGTGTGCCATCTGCCTCGTTGATAGCTTCACTGACAGACGGTCGCCTGGGACCAGTCGCACGGATTAGCTTAAAGAGTTTGCCGGTGTTCCCTGAGGCAAAGGCGATCTCCATTTCCTTAACCTTTTCCAATAACCAAGCCTCACGATCAGCCTTTAGACTACGTTTCAGCTTCCTACGGATATCTCTTCTAGACTTATTATGTGAACTACCAGGAGGAATCTTCCGTCTGGCTTCTAACAACTCCAGAGATTCCTCTGAGATCCAATGTTTGTCAAACTTACGTACCCCTATGCCGCATGCTATAGTACCTGCTTTCTGAATAGCCTGTGAGATTTGTGTCCAACAGTTACTAGGGTCTTCGGAGAGATTACCACAAAGGCGGCTTTCTAAGCTAGTTTGGTACTTATGCTTTACAGATGGTAAAGCCAATTTCTCAACAGCCAGTCGTTGCTGTCGGTGAGTTCGTTGACCCGCGAATCTAAGAACAAAACGACAACCTACCAATGCATGATCTGAGTCCAAGTACGTGCTCCAATAAGAACGACAGTCTTGGATGGAACCACGCCACCTGTAACTAACAGCTATGTGGTCAATCTGAGACCAGGCCTGATTTGGAGCAGGCGGGCGCCAAGTATAGCAATGACGTGAACGATGCCTAAAACTAGTGCTGATGTGAATAGCTTCCTCAAAAACTAATACAGCCACATCTTTCACATAGGCACGTTCACTTCATTTCCGCACAAAGTGTCCAGGGATGGTGATAGCCTAAATAGCTTCAGCGATATTGTTTGGTCAACCTGTTTTCAATCGTCAGAAAATACTTTTGAAGCTATTCAAAACAGAAATCCTTATCGACTGTCCGACATGAAAAATTTTAGTCTGCACAGAAAAGATGAACTTTCTTTCCTTGTGGTAGTTTTGAACAATTAGTTGGAGTACCCATAAATAGCCCACTAGAGCCTGTTTAAACTGAAGTGTTCATAGCTAAAGTTGAATGAATTTTTTCCAGTCATGTCCAAAATGAAGAAGTACAAACAGTGTGCCGACGATAACTGCCTGAACTGATAAAATATGGGACTAATCAGAAAGACGATTTAAGCTTTCGATTTCGTTCATGCGGATTTTTCAGTAACGCTTCAGTACAAACGACAAAATAGTTTACTTTCATTGAACCCTTTGATTAGACGCCAATCAAAAGTGATCTGTTAAACTGTTAGTATATGAAAAACTAACATGAACAAATGTACACATGAGTGAAATGAGCTTTTCCACTGTTGCATGTAAATGGTCGCCAGTAAGTCCGCAGTTTTGCCGGATAACAGGATTTACGTTCCTGATGAATGGTCACAACTGGCAAATTCTCAGGTTGCCAGTGTTATTGCTTGGCAATCGGCAGCAGAAGAACAAATAACCATCAACGTTTTCCTCATGTGAGTATCACTCAAGATCTGGCCGGATTTGTATTTTGGGCCACTCCACCCGTCGCGTTTTTTATTTTTAGGTTGCTCGCATGTCTACCTTTGTCCAGATTATGCAAAGTGAGTTTTGTGATGATTTATGTTTTTTGATTATCTCATTCGAATGAACAGGCTTAAGAATTGGAAGTGATCCAGTTGTAAATACTTTTGGCTTTGATTAGATTCGAACTGAAGAAAGCATAAGCATCTTCAAATGCGGGTGTTTTACGAAACCACGCAAGGAGAGCTAGAAATTTTTTGGGTTTGGATTAACTTACCAGTTTAAAACTAGCATTTCATGCGGGAATCACTCACTGCCTCAGAAGATTGGCTGCCCATGTAGAAGATTTCACATGGTTCACGCTGGATTCCACCAATGCCATTGTTGAGCACTGCAGTTGCATTATTGGTTAGTAGTTTAGAATTGATTAGGTTTTACTGCCAACTAAGTTATCCCACTTACTATGAGCATTTATGGACATGCTAAGTAGAATGTTTCGGTCTTACAAGGTTGATCTCATCAAAGGTTAAAACAGAGTAATACGAACAGGGTATTACGAATATCAAGGGCAAATCAACCAAGCAATGATCATTGCACGTTATAGTAGAAAACATACTGTCTCCCGGTTAAACTATTTTGTTTCATCTGACAATGTACGATGTGGTACATTTAAAGGAATATTCATATGTTTGTATTAAGAGTTTGCAGCAGGACAAGGAAAATATTATGTTAACTTTCTGGAGAAGAAAAGTTGTGCAATTAACTACTTTGTGATAGATCAGATATATCAGTCGGAGGGGGCAGGAATTTTGAAGTTAAATAAAAAAAATCACGTGCTCTATTTACTGAACATACTTGGGAGTCTAATTGGTAGTTGACGTTTGTTCAAATTGTGGGGCGTACGTGACGGACCTACGAATTTCTACTGCGAACATTTGCACAGACTAGAATAGAAGGAATCCGTCAATGTAGACTAGTTAGACAAAGCGTTTTATAGGGATACTAAGATTTCACCAGCACAACTGTGGTTTGATTTGTACAATAGTTCGAAATCTTACAATCAGATACTTTACATAGTTTATTAAAGAAGTTGATACTAAGTGTTGTCCACTTGTTTGTTCTCACGAATTATCACCGTATGCTAGTAAAAACGCTACACCAATGGTTTTGTCGTTCGTCGATGATCAGTTCCTAACCTGTCTAGCTAGTATTACATGTGGGTCCTGTTTACAGTGTTATCAGAGACCATTTGTACAATTCACTTAACAAATGGTCGGTCTGCATTTATATACTTTGTGTAGGTTTGCGCATATTTTTTGCGGATTGCGGCACAGTGAACAATGAGCTAAAACATCCAACAAATGGATGTATTCCGTTCCAGTTGAATGTCCGAACTAGGGATCACATTCATGTATTTTTCGAACGATACATTAATACGAGGGGGAATGGAATCCTACAGGTCGATCATAGATTTACTCGGTAGTGGATGTTGGAACTCCAGATAGTGTGCAAGAGCCGCCGTTAGATCAAAGTATGACGTGATAACCATCAAATTACCTGTATAGTTACATCTGCGCTAAACGTTTTGCCATCAGTATAACCAATAAGCACACAGTAATCCCGCAGAGATCTGAGACTAATTACTAGGCCATTATCTTGGTAATCGCAGTAATCGATACATAGGAAAGGGTCGAATTAACGTACTGATAATGTCAAATCCTGTATATCATAAATAACTGAAAGGTGATTACTGGAGTTGTTCTGGTTATGTGGAAACATTTGACCTTTCCCCAAGTCCACAATTTTATTTCCTTCATATGGGATGCATACTCTTAAATGGAACAGTCCGTAATTAATTCAACGCCAAAAAATTATTTATAATATTTAGTCGTCTTAATAATTTGGAGTTTTTTGTTCAGGCAAATGAATAGAACTATTGGAGTCGATGATTTACGGGTGGATTTTACCTCACTTTCGTGAAATCTATTTTAATTGAACACTAGCTACTGTGCTAATTATGAGAATATTTAGACTTCAACAAAAATTCTGTTTGTCAAGGGTAAGCAACTTAATTCAATCGGTAGAAAATTCAGTCGGATTGCGACGATTGAGGATTAGGGGTCGAGAACAAATCTTGAGCAGCACGGTAAACAAACAATAAACCGCACAGTAGGCGTTTGAACCGTTGTCTTCAAAGTCGACCCATGAGCATTTTATTAATGTGTGGCTGTTGTGTTAACTAAAATACTTCTCTTATTTGTGACTCACTGGTTAATTGTCGAGCTGTGTTCATTTATTATTAGCTAATTCTCAATATCTGTAAATAAAAACATCAAATGAAGTCGAGAACCGATTTGTGAAAGCTAGCTTAATAAGCTTTTGGTGTTCAACAAATACATTTCAATTATTTGCAAGAAAAGGCTGATCACATAAAATGGAACTTGAACTGGTGCTCTATTGACTGACTCAATAGTTGCTGTTCAAAATCTCAAACAATTCAGGAACAATGAGAAGCATATGAGTCAAGTGAGCCGGTGTTTCAATCGATACACATTTACAAGTGATCAGAGTTTGTACTCAAATCTGACAAACCCTATTTTCTAGCTTATGAAAGAACCGTTCTTAAAGAAGACGCTTCTCGCCCATGGGTATCCGCAGAAATGTAGTGATATCCATAGCAAACTGAAGTGTGTCAAACATGTTGTGTACACCGTGTCCAAAAAGGATGTTGTCGTACAGTTGCAATCAACCTAGATAGTAGTTCTGAGTAAAGCCAAGCGTTGTCCACTTGGCTATTCTGGCTCTCAGATTGTCCATCAGTTCATTGCAATAACACTTACAACGGCAGAACAGGTCGATTGAAATATTTGCACATATTCCTAGATGGGTGATCAATTTTGTGGAGCAAGAGTTTAGCACGAATGATGATAAATGACGTGACCGATCATTCTCGATTGAAAAGCACACCCGAATAACTGGCCATAAAATGAACCACTTCACAGTATTGTTACTTAACTGGAAACCAAAAAGTGTGGCTAACAACGGGACCCTATTGATCAAACTTTAGTTCTGTCGGGATAAAAATTAATAACTAAGGTTGCATCTCTTACAGGGTCATGAATTTCTGACTCGTGATATTTTTCCGCACAATTTTACGCCATTCGCATCACATGTAAATAGTTAAAATGATTATCGCAAGTAAGCTGCTGAACAGACTAAACGAAATGTTGACATCACGCGATGTGTCTTTCCTCTGTTTTGTTGAATGGGATAGAGAAGACACAGGATGGAGACGCCAAAACTAAAACGGAATTTAAATCTTCTTTTCATTAGTTGACTGTTTAGCCAGTGCGTACTCACTGAGATTGTTGAATTTAATCTCACTGTACTTGTACAGTAGCTCAACACATCATCGAACATTACAGGTGTCGTATATCATTATACACACAAGAAAAAACTTAAGAAGAACGTACAAAACATTAACCCTCAGAGTTACACATTGTCATCACTCGTTTAAACCTAAAGTGATTGAATAGAAAACGTCGAAATCATCTTTTTTCAAGGACACGATTAGAATTAACGATTGTCTCATTGATAACACGGTTTGTCTTGGTCTCTTGAGTATCACTGCATCACATATCACTAAATTCAATCAACCTGGTAAATAAAACATTCCCTTCAATCTGGTTTGAATCGTTTGTTTTTTCCATGGTATATAGTTAAAATGTTAGTTAAATGTGATTAAGAATTTTAGATCTAAGATTTTGCTGACAAAATTATAGTCGTCAACTAGTTATATTTACTTCTGATGTTGGTTAAACCTGGTTGCTGTTAATTCCACCAATTTTGTTTCAGTGATTAACTACTTCAGCTTACTTTCCTATTTTACTAAAATTATCCTGTATGTATGAATAATCCAGTATCCATTTCCTCATTGTGGCTTGGTAAAACCTCAATGCTTGCCGATAAGTAACAGATAGTTTCTTATCAATTAGAGGCTGGAATTTTTCGCTGGTTAATATGCTACAATATAAACGACAAATGAAACGACAACTTAGTCAGATCATCACGTAGAGTCAGCTATGCAACTGCTGGGCACCAGATGTCACTCAGTTGTTGAGTTGTTGTCTAACCTATGTGTACATACCGAAAGTGTCGTCTTTGCTGAAAGGGTTTTTCCAACAACACTGCTGCTTTTACGATATGAACTGAAAAAGTTAACAAATTATTTCCATGGTTAGAGAGACAATAAAGCATGTTGGCTCACTTCACACACTTGGTATTCTATTGACGATATAAAGGATTGAAAAACAGTGTGAGAGAACACAAACATGTGACTCCTGAAGTGCGCAAAACTATAGTCATGACAAAAGACCACCAGGAAAAATCGATCTAAGATCACTGGGAAAGATACATCCAACAAACCCTGGCAGTTAAGTATACATGAACGTTGTAAATATCATCAACAGCATCATTATCATCATCAACATTCCTAAAAACTATGATCTTCCATTAATCTGAAAAGTGAACAAACAGTTTTCATGGTTACTGGATTTTTGCAATTATTTCAGTGGAACATCACTCAGAGTTAATCGCAGCTGTCGTACTCCCACAGACTCTCCATTCGGCCCTTTTCGAAGTGGACCATAATGCATTTGTTTCGTTAATGTTAGAGCACAATTGAAGTAGACCTCCGATCAGACCTTCGTGAGTTAATAATGTTCATTACTGCACCATTTATGTCACACTGTGCATGACTAAATTATAATACGCAACCACTCAGCCACATTTGCTTGCGGGTAATGTTCATATCTGTTGACTGTCTTAAGAGGTAAACATGACTGCCTCATAAAAGCCTGAACGAAGTTCAAGTCCTGACCGTAGCTGACATTAACATGAAGACATTTGAAATATCGTGCTGTTATTTTGGCATTGGGTCAGAAGTCGAGTATGTCTACAACACGAACACATTTCTGAACTAATTTTTGTCCTTCACCTATAACTTGAGGAAGACAAGGTGTAGTCATCAGAAAATAGGTTTATCATGATCACCAGTTGAAGACACTGACAGCTTGTTCTTTTGCACTGTTGATACATTATTGACCAGTTGTGTCACCCAAACGATTAGGCCATATGGAGTTGTCGGTTCACATCTCCGGTATTGTATAGCTCATGTCATCCGTTTGTTTGAAATTGATTTCCAGAACCTACTGCATATCAAACGACTGTCTGTTAATAAATTACGAATCAGTGACCGTGAAATAAGATTACAGAACGTCGAATCACACCTATAGAAGTAACGCGGGTTGTACGAATACTTCCTTAAAGCTGTTGTCTCCGTACACGCTAAGTTGGATGACACTGATGTTCCGAAGCAATACCAAGATGGGTGTGAGGGCAGGCAACTAAGGAGGATCAGACACACTGTCGATGGTAGCGTTTGCACCTTTTGAACAGGTATGGTGTTCCTTACTATGCACTGAACCCCACCCTCCTTGGCTACGTTACTGAAAGGCTTGTCAAGTAGACAATAGTTTAACCTTTTATTGTTATGCTTCAACAACTTAGGGCCTATTCATGAGGGGTTTTGAATTCATATCACAGCTTCGTCATACATAGCCTGAAACAGGTATGATGTTCCTTACTATGCACTGAACCCCACCCTCCTTGGCTACGTTACTGAAAGGCTTGTCAAGTAGACAATAGTTTAACCTTTTATTGTTATGCTTCAAAAACTTAGGGCCTATTCATGAGGGGTTTTGAATTCATATCACAGCTTCGTCATACATAGCCTGAAACCCGATTGGTAACATTCAATGTACCATACTTGCTTGTTAGGTTGGAGTTTAGCTTTCATTATGGACATCAATACAGATGTTCAACACATCCTGAGTGAATGCGCAATATAATTTTAAGGATGCCTATCAACTGTGGTAGTCAAAAAATGTATTTCAATGCAAAGACAAATATCAGATATTATATTGACGACAATGAGGCGTTTCCTTTCTCTAAATACGGTAAAACTGGGGTGAGCTATTTACATACTATTTACCACGAGGCTGTTTACTAAACCGAGAAGTCACTGCAAGCTATTTCAGAGATCCTTGTTGATATAAACTTGCAGGCTCGCAAGTGTAGTGAAATTTGTCCATAGGTGAAAATATGTCACAGACTGTCCTTTAGTGGGATGACAGACCATAAATCAAATTTATGCATGAATTTTAACAATGGAAAAATTGCTGCGTGTCAACAAATCATGGTTGGATAACTTACTAAAAGTTGTTATTAGGAAAAGCATGGATATATTTGTGGATTCTGTTTCCAGTGATACTACTTCCACATCTGGATACAATATTTCCTTGCGTGAATTAAGCCAAGGTTAAGGTAAGGGATATTACTTCTTTGTTGCTTGTTGTAGTTCGGATAAGTTTTGGTAATTCACGGAAACCGTCCCAGCGCTGAACGTAATGCAAACTAGCTTTTTAACAAGGGAAAGGATTCGTCTAGTTCTTTTAATTTTTTCACACGAATAAAAAACAAAACCTTCTTGTTTGTGGTTCACAACTAGCCTTTAAACGTTGGAACAATGTAACAAAAATTCGCAAGTAGCCTTAGAGACGTGAACGAGGTGAACAGATCAGAATGAAGAAATATTTCGTCATTTTTTCCCCGAAATGCTTCATTAATCAGGCCACCGGGTCAGTGGTTCAGTACGGATCGGATGAAAGACGTTAAGTACGCGTACCTCTGCCTACTCTGGCCTGAGAAGTGACTAGATTAAGTAGTTTGTAAACGTGAGAAAAAGAAGTAAACATCAATGAGATGGAACTGAAGTAAATATTCCGACACGCGACCGTATTAGCAGCGAATTCTATAGCAAGTTGATGTAAAATTTGGTTCCGTGCATGTTGAATACCGATTGAGTGAAGTTTTAAATCCGTCATTTCATTCACTGGTGACAGAAGTGCCTGATGGTCTGTACAGATATTTACAGATCTCCTAACTGTCGGCCCAAACAATAACCTACATATTTCGTAAGATAAGTTTAGACAAAGTCCTTCCGGAGGCATTCACTCTTGTTTGGTGAAAATAAGCATTCTAATGGATGAATTGACGAGCAAGGAGATTTCATGAGTGTGGGTTTCGTTCTCACTGATGTGCATGTACTGTATTGTGAACTGCTCTAATTTCAGCCATCTCTTTGGGCTGATGATAGTCCTGGGCCTTTTCTACTAACCCGTCTCTTACCACTATAACAAGGTGCCAAAATCTTCAACGGCCATTATGTTTGTGGGCGGATTATTTAGGGCAATATATTAACAAAAGTATTAGAGTATATGGTTTAGTAGCTCTTTCAGAAAGATTCAGCATCACTTATGCCCTGTTAGCCGTGGATGCACAATTTGTAGGTCGACTTAATTTTTCTACTCTTATGGTCAGAAACAAAACTTTAGATTTACACATAATAACCGCTTGCCAACAGATTGTATCCATATATTAATATGTTTCCGAACACTTTCCGTACACTTTTTCTCTGAAACAGCCACAATCACATCCTCACAGATACGACCTAGCTTATTTTGCCTATATTATCCAAGACCATTGAAGTGTCTTCGAAGCTCACAGTCCATGCCACAGATTTCTTGGCTAATAAACCATTACTCACAAGCGAAAGTGGATGAGGGTTCACATATGATAATTTGGTCGTGCCTAACGTGAGGTCAATGGCAAAGTGGTAAACACGGTTGCCTCATGAACTGAATGTCCGTGGTTCAAGTCCCGGCAGTGACAATGATATGCACTACTGACGAGCTCTAATGAGAGCTAAACTCGAGTCTAGTGCTTCTTTTCGAAAGGGGCCGACTGAAAAGTCTATGGGAATGCGACAGCTGTGATCAATTGTGGGTGATATTCAATCTATATGCAAATCAAAATCCCCTACTACTCATCAGTAATAAATTAAACACATAAGGACGTACAGTCCACAGACGTGATATCTCCATAGGAGAGGTTTTGTGAATCACACATGTATTACTTTAACTAACGTGTTACAAATCAAGTGAAAATTATACTTCCAACGTTAATAAAAAGTCAGTCGGGTATAGAAGTGTGTAATGTGCAGACAGTTCGCGTACAGAAAGGTAAAGTAACCAAGAATAGTCGAGTCCACATAGTCTGTCATTTGTCGAATGTGTAGTTCATTCTTTACTTGATCAATCCCTATCAGAATGAACCGCGCAAACAGTTGGCCACAAAAATGTCATACTGCCATATCGGAGTTAGAAACTGTATGGAGTTATTGATGGGCATATCATTTAGACCACTGTCATTGGTGTGGTGAAACGCCATGAAGCAGAACATCACGCTGATCGTCTGATAGTTACCAAGAGCTCGAAATACAAATCAATCCGATCTCTTTAAGTGTAGTCAAATGTTCGTTACTTATGGTTGTTGGTACCATGAAAACAGCCAGCTTAAACGTGCTTATGTATACTTCTGTTATTAGCCAAGAACGCGGATGGCATAAGGGTTATTTTGTCAACAAAGCAACACATGGATTAAGCCCTTAAGCAGGACAACAAATGAAAACATTCCTTCGCATACAGTACTCGGCTCAGACCGTCTCGGTTGTTGCAGATGTCAATGCTCTGTTCCTTTACTTAGCAAGCACCACTTTGTGCAATGCTGCGCTCAGACGTTTCTTCCTGGATTTTTCCTGCGGCTACTTCAAATTGCATGCTCTGATCCCACTCCTGAATAGCAGTTGTGGGAGTAGTGTATTACGACCACTCATCCTCACTACATTACTTTCCAAAACGGCTTATCAATAATAGACTATACAATATGTACACATTCACTGAAACAATTGACAAAAATGTTGTTGACGTGGCAGATTTGTCAAATATTTTGTTCGCATAAAATAGCCTTGTAATTTTTTAACGTCATCAAACGAGTATCTTCATGCATTAGTCTTAGTGAGCTACACGATTAGCGAGTCACAGCAGGCCACGATCTCAGTTACCTGACTCTTCTTGCAAATTCAACTCTTCTGCTTCTCATCCCTTTACACGTCTGACAAAGATGAGCTTCGACTGGAGAAGTTACACTGCGGGCAGTTTTAATCTCGATTTGAAAATGAATAGAGAAGTCCAAAGGTTTGATTTGTTTCTAAGCTTGTAACGTTTGTAACGCTCGGCAAACTTTCAAAACCAAGGACTACAATATGCATTTAACGCACTTTTGTAGTCACCACATCGATGTTATTAGGGTAACCATATTTATATATCATAGATCAACCGCTTAACTGGAGAAAGTAACTTGGCCCAGGAACCTATAGGCTGAGCCTACTTACACGAAAGTGTTTGGTAAACATTCCATCTATCCGACAGACAGTCGTTGTAATCGCCTTAAGATGTCTTAAAACACCGCGATCTCTTGATCCAGTTCACCAGTAACAGGAGAAGACATACATGGCGAGATGTTAACATTTCGTTTACTCTCTTCAGTCACGAACGTAAAACATTAGAATATGTAGGACATGCGGATAGCAACAACAATATAAACAATCAACGATCGTGGTTACATAAAACAAGGACTGCTATCAGTTCCAGGGCAGACAAACTGCGTGAGTCAACAGTTTATGCACACACAGGACCGGACGGCGAGTATTTATTAACATAGCTTCGGAGAAGGCAAGTAACTTCGGATTCCGATTACGCAACAATACTTGTAACGAATTGGCGAGGTCAACAACATGATTTGTTTCCCTGATGTGGTTTGTTGTGGATGAGGTCGGATTTCGTCTTGCTCGCTCTGTTGCTATTGCCTGCTGCATCATGGCGCGCACCAACCACTCAGGCATATGTTCAGCCATTCTTTGTCGTAGGCACCAATCTGTTCTGCCGATATAGACGTCACCGCAACTGCGAGTGAGCTGATAGATTACATGTGAGACAGAACATTTCGGTAGGACACGATTATGAATAAGCTGAGCGACAATCCTAGTTGTGAGTAGCAACCGCAATTCAGCCGCATTATATGTACGAGTTTTAGCAGACTGTAATTTTTCACTTACATCAGTTGTTATATGATCGCCTTTGAAAGGTAAGTTCAAATAGATCTGCTTCTTAGGGATCGTACTCACGGCAGTCTTGATCAGTTTTTTCTGGCTGTGAACATCGACGAACTTCTCAGGATAGCCATTTGCGAGCAACACTTTATCTAATCTCTCTTTCTCTCCTTGCAAGAAGTCATCGGTGCAGATCTCCCGAGCTCTGTGAAACAGAGTTCTCACCAGACCTCGTTTATAAGTAATTGGTGTAGAAGAAGAAGATTGCAAACAATGACCACTTCAAATGGCCTTACGGTGCACTGAGCATTGTAGTGAGCCACCTTGTCGTCTAATGAGTGAAATGTCTAGAAAAGATAAATTATTGTTTGCTTCTTCTTCATGAAAAACAGAAAGATTAGGATGAGCAGAGATAAAAAGGTTTAAATGTAAAACGAAATGAATATTAGTGGTGAAAATCAAAATACCATCTACATATTGTCTATAGAGGCTGGCACTATCTATAATATCAGATAATTTAAATTGTCATTCTTTAAAATATATCAGCAACTGTTGCGCTTAACGGACTACCAATTGCTACACCGTCAACTTGTTCATAAGATGATCCCGCAAAGACAAAACGGATATTCTCTGTACATAAAAGTATAAGTTCCTCGAGGTAATCTACTGGGAAACAAAAAGTAAATTTTCGTGGTAAAGAAAACGCACAAAAAATCAACTGTTTCTCGGAGAGGAACATTTGTAAATAAGGAGTCAACATCTATAGAAAACATCATATGTGAACTCACCGATGCGTTCTGTAAAGTTTGTACCAGTTCGAAAGAATCTCTTACACAGTGGGGGGGGGTTAAAATTCGGATGGGAGGTAGAATGTCAACAAGCCATCTGGCAAGCTTGTGGTGCTATGACTTGTCCATGCATAGGATTGTCCTTAAAGGGATGCCATATTTGTGTGTTTTCAGAGCACTTCTCAACTGTGGTGTATGCGTTCTTGTTGGCTTCATCTATCTATATTGCAGTTCCGAGATGTATCTATGTAGTTGTAAGATTTGGAGCTTTCTTGAGATCTGTTTCTCTATCAAGATGTTGTTGTCAGTCGTACTGTCTGGGTGAATTTTTTTGTGCGTCCGCTGGGATACCTTTCATTTTAGACTAACAGTCAACCTTGTTCATGATAACTGTACAGGAATCTTTGACGAGTTGAAGGAAAACCACATCTTTCATCTCTCGCAGTTGTTTCACAGCTTGATAATGATCAAATGTCAGATAGCATTGTTGACGCATCGGTGAAGTCAGGAAATGGTGCGTAATATCGACCAACTTCGCGCGGAACCATCCTTCGTTGTCCTGTGACGTTGCACTGAGGTCCTTTATTTGATCATACAGGTTCTCAAGTTGCACCTGTATCTGTAATCGGTCGACTCTTTTGGGAGGAATTTCAGATTTCAATCCGAGGGATAGAACTTCTAATTGTGCCGGCGTAAACTGAGTTGACGATAGGTTCTGCATATGTTCTAAGCCAAAGGTAGAGAGTAAACACTCTTTGTCCGAAAGCGACAAAGTTCCTTGAAGACTATGTGGAATCTTGGTTCTAGTGTTCTTCAGTATAATCCTGACAACATTCTCCAAATTTATACAGCATATCAGCGACAGACTGTTGAATGTAGATGTGAAACGTCGTTGAGTCTCTAGATATTTGTTCAGCTTTTCTTGTGAAGCTTCGATGTGCGAGGTTGCTAGCCTGACAAGGTTGATGTTGTTCCTGGGCAATTTTTCTTTTAACGGCAAACGGTAAAATGACAATCGGAATCGACCTGATCTTACGCACTCTTGATAAAACCCAATAGTTGAACGCTCAGTTATCGTCTTACACCGTAAGGTCATCAATCTGTCCAACGGTCGTGTTTTATGCATAAGGAGTCTTCTCCGGAGCTATGTTAATCAATACTCGCCGTCCGGTCCTGTGTGTGCATAAACTGTTGACTCACGCAGTTTGTCTGCCCTGGAACTGATAACAGTCCTTGTTTTATGTAAACACGATCGTTGATTGTTTGTATTGTTGCTGCTATCCGCATGTCCTATACATTCTAATGTTTTACGTTCGTGACTGAAGAGAGCAAACGAAATGCTAACATATCGCGAGGCATGTCTTCTGTCGTTCCTGGTTAGAGTGTTTCGTTTGTTCACTATTTGCCATTGCGTTGAAACCAGTGCAGTTAGGACATAGGTCCTATGCAAATGAGTGATCTCAATGTAGGACGTTTTCGGATGTCAAAATTCCCTTCGATTGAACTTGTTGCCTTTTGCCTTTTGACCCCCTTCCTAACTAGGCGCCTGTTCTTGTTATTCTCACAACCTGTGCCTAATTTTACTAATCTTACCATCCTGCCTCTCTCAGTCATTGAACCTCATTCAGCTGCCCACACACCCATTGTTGTCTGTCCGTCTCAACCTCCTCACCCCTGCGAATACGGCCTTCATAAGGGCCGCCATGAAACTGTTGCCGACTCATCGGTCTGTCCGAAGACCGGCTATTTAGACACAAATTAGACCGATCCGATCGTATTTCGCCGGTTCGTCATTGCCCGTCCGTCGCCTACGCTTGTACTTGTCGTGACTTTTGGACAATTGACGGCATATTGTGGCCAACCATCGTATCATATCCCGCGAACGCAAACGAGTTGGGTTTTTCTTCTTGTAATTGACTGTATTGTTTTCGTCAACAGTACTACGTTTCCAGCGGCTGGACTTAGTTGTGGTATTTGGCATCGTTGGTTATACGTGTGTCACTCAACGTTCATCGGAAGAACTTCCACCCATGTTGTTGGATAAATGAAAGTAAACACGTGTCGAGTACAAAAGTTTCAGATCTTGTTGCACTGTAAACAGATTCTTGTAAAATTTCAGTTTGGGTATATCTGTGTAAAGAATATACATGGTAATCTCTTTGCTGTAATGAATAAGTTAGGTAACACCGAAATTTCATCAACTCTTTACTACTCTATACGACTGGCAATTCTAAAATGCTTTGAACAGAGTAACATCTGTTAAGTACATTCAATAAATACTGCCACATTTCATAACATATGTTGAGTTTGTTACCAATAGCTATTTCATATTTTTTCACTTTGTGCCTGTGCGATTTGTGTTCTATGAGCTTTTCATGAACATGGCTACGCCTTTCATACTTCAAACCTTATAACGGACAATGCGGTTTAAGGTTTAAACGAACAACATCATTGTCCCACATGAATTGTGTTAAATATATATTGATGTATGACTAATACTCTATTTACTAAAAATATTTCCATTCGAGGCGAGACGCTCTCTACCGACTCAGTAACTACGGTAAACTGACCGCAGCTTTTAGGGGCGGACAGGCTAGCCAAATTAGATAATATGTTATGGCTTGGTGTAACGAGTCCATTCAGTAATTCACACAGTTTTTCTCTTTCGATCGATTAAAAGCGAATACTGAGAAAAGCGGAAATCATGTGTTGATGATCAAACATCCAATAATATTAGCATCACTGATTGATTGCTGACCACACAATCTCGCTATATCTCTTCTTCACAGTGTAGGATGTAGGTTTTTGTTGAACTGACGCAGCAGAGCATGTGAATCTCCAACAGCCCAAACATTCACCTGTTATTTACAACTACTTACCTATTTTACCGGTTAAATTGTGAATTATTAAAAGAAGTCGTTTATGTGTGAAAGTATTGTTTTATGGATCCGATATGGTCGGGATAAGATTCAACGTCATTTGCGTTCAAGGTCGAATAGCTGTTGGCTGCAACACAAAGAAACCCACAGTTTATCTCTGTTTACTTTTTAGTAATCGGACTAATATAGTATGATAACGCCTATTAATAGAAGCCATGTTAAATTTTGTGTATTGATGTTTTTCACCCGATGTTGAATCGTCTGGCAAAAGACGTCTCTGAAAATGCTGGTGCCTGTCAATTAACTAACATGACAACTAGTCTATGCCGAATTATAATTATGAGTGGCCTCCATTAACAAGATTACGTTCGTTTACCAATTTCACCGAAACAATTTGCAGTCTATTCAACTGAAGAGGGTATGTTGAATTTTCGGCTTCAAAAGTCTTTGATTTATAGATTCTGCTTAATTTTTGTAATTATGGGCTAGAAAACCCCTTAGATGATATCTGTTGATGCGCTCAGTATAGTGGTAGCATGGGTTATGCAGTTAACTATATCTTAAGGGCATTACGTCCCGTTCGAAATACCAAAAACTTCGCAATGGACATTTTACAAATTGTTGATGATGGTCTCCATCTTGTCTCAGTTTTGACAGTAATTCGAGGGGCATTCCCTACTTACCGATCGTACGCTATATGCCTATTATATTACATCACTTAACTCCATTCACCAAGGCAGTTGCACCATACCTTCCATTCCATCTTTGGAAGATGACTTAGTCGACATTCTATCACAACCTAAATCGACGCTGCATTGTTCCGTTTATCTGCAAGAACTTGTTAAACTGCATCCTGGCGAGTACACAGTTCTGTCAATTCTGTGGTAAAATTCATCTGTCTAACAGCCAGCAAATGTGCTCACGTATGCATGACTTTATGTGACGCTGGAACATCGAAGCAACTTGCAAATCACTAGTGTAATTTTTTGAAAACACTGAATATTCTATACCAATATGCGTGCAAACCGTGCAGATACGTGTTCGATGTTTGTGACTGGCGATACGTAAAAACACCAAGGAGATGGCTATAAATAATATGCTTTGTTGTTCATCAAAAGTATACTTTTTGGTATATTTGCAAACCTGGACGTCCCTTTCGAAAGCCTGTACCGTCATCTGTGGAACACATCCGCAGTCTAAAGAAGGTATATATGCATACATATTGACTTTCTCGGCTGTATGTACTCCGTGGTTAATAACCTTACAGGTTAACGAGGTCACATCCAATTCCACTGTCACGCTGGGCTAAGGATAGCTCACTGTTCCGCGTTTGGAAATCGACGGCAATTGTATCTACAAGAAATTGAAAATACGGAATGGAGATTAGTCTAACAATTACATGGGCACTTCGAAGTTGTGATTTTTACCAGCTGCAATCGTTTTAGTAAGATTCCATAGAGCACTCATCGTGAATGTTACACGCTGTCTTCCATAGTTGTTTTCAGAACATACTGACAGTGTGAACGCATCATGCTGGCATTACAAGTAATTCCAACCTGCGAAACTAGTAACACTGTCCAAATGCCAGTGCACCAGAGACAAGAAAGATGGGTTAACGAAAAACATCGCAGATACGAATTGCTTAAATTGTAACGAACTAGAAAGTGGTACAACATTCTTAGGGAGGGATAAATATATGCATATGACAACCATGCTGTCGAAGGGAAAACGGAAGTCTAAATATCTTAATTCGTGCAAGCAAACACGGTGAAGTTCCTGGTACCGTGAACAGACAGAATCAAAGATAGTGGCAATGCGTGTAACGTCCTGCGCAATGCCACTCTTTGCACATCACAACGGTTACTTTTATGAGAATGGCAGATACAATGAACAGTCCTTAAGGTGTTCCTCGCTGTAACCTCGGCCCTGTCATCTGCTACCGTGGTGAAAGTTTTCCCTTTCCGTGTATATGCAGACAAATGTCATAGATTTTTCATTGCAATTCGAAAAGGGTCGTGACTAAGTTTGTAGTGCAAACGAGTAGAGAAAAGCCGCGAGTCAATATCTTGCTTGGCAGTGAATAGGTCATTAGTACATGCTTTCAAATAATGCGATCTTCATCCTGTCATCTTATGCTAGCCTATGTTTGTTTGAAAAATCAGTTTCTGCGTCATAACAGGAAAACAATATAATTTCGGGTAGAGCTTCAAATCATAATTTGTTCAATTACGTCTGAGACCGTTAACCATGTGATGAAAATGGAACTTACGCAATACAGTAAGAAGCATCGGGATAACAGTTGAACTTTGTTGGTATCAGTAAAAACAATACCGTCAAGATAGAAACCAGAGTGTTGATTTAAAACATTCAGGAGTAAATTGCATACACTGAGCATCATGAGCCCGAATGCTAATACGGACGCAAAAAATGAATTAGAGAGAAAACAAAATAAACGGTATATCTTTCAATCAATGAATCCGTCCAACGACAAAAATAGGTTAGGCGAAGTGACATGATAGCGAGAAAAAGTGGAACCAAACACCAACAAACTCAGTGTTATCCAAGTTGTCTAGCTGACATCGGCATTTTGTGCGTAACTGGAGATTCAGTCAGGTTCTGCTATATAAATTAGTGGCTTTTGATCACGTTTGGTGGACACGTAGTATGTAATCACTGGATGCAGTCTGTCTCGTCCATTTGATACACTTCCTCGTCAGTATGATTAGAAAATCGACCAAGTAATATTTCAAGGTCCACTATACGTAACAATTCATACGTAACATTATACTTAACACTTGAATATGAGAACGATATGCTCATACGGTAACCATGACCAATAGGACAACCTAAGTTGTCATGTATTGATTATACTACTTAGAGGAAAACTAATACCTGAGATCGCTCTAATATTAGGTTCAACCAAATTATTTCCTCCTCTCGTTTTGTGTAACTAACGAAACAAGAAATGAACGACATAGCAACGAATGCCAACCACAAATATCGCGTGCATCCGCTGGGTAGACGCGGGCGAATTAAATACTGCCGTTTGCACGTAATTAAAACAACATTTTGTGACTTAATTCTCGAAATAATTCAGATACAAACAAAATTAACGATTTTGTTGTGGATATCGATAGTTCAGCATATAAAATAATTGTCAGTGACTATTCAACGGATGATAGCTGGACTAGTTTCAAGTTCTGGCTATATTTGTTTTCAAATGAAGGTGCGCCTATTGGTCACGCGTTCATACAAGTTGTCTTATAGACTAGGAAATTATACAATTAACTGAATACACTGCGTATAACCGCATATGCTGTATACAATGGAGTTTGGCTCTAAATTTTCCAAATTCACATTTTCCCAGCGGATTATCACACAGCTCCAATATAAAATTTTCCTGTGAACGTCATAACAGTTAGATAATGCGGAATTTAGCTGCAGTGTGATGCATTTGACAGTTTTCAGGGGGTACTTATCAAATACCCGGTATATTTCGCATCTTGTGGTAGGATGCTATGAAGGTGGCAATCCTTTTAACGACAACTTTTTATGTGAATTCAAGTGCCATCGTCTCACTTGTTAATAAAGTACATTTCATGAGTTTATATAAACGCATCACGCAAGAGGTTTTGCTTTTGCTTTATAGACTTGGCAAAGGAAGATTTTACAAACTGACTCCAGAAAATTATATAATATGTGACTAATTCTAATCAAACAAATACTTAAGGTGAAAAATCCTTGATCGGTTAAAAAGTGTATATAGTTTTGATCAAAACAAAACGAGTCAAATACTCTATACAAGTTGATGTTTGCGTTAATATTTAGAAATATGTCACAATCACATCACTTGAATGGTTCCAAGCTACTTACGCCAGGGCATAGAAAGTCAGTTTGTGGGAATCTATACATGGTTTGTTCGTTATCGATATGATACCTCGTTTCTAATACCAATGTTACTTAATATGGCGTCCATTTCTGAACAACTCACGCTATATTTTATTGAGAGTACGCTTCTGTATGACTAGGACATTAGTGAAGGGGAATGCAATAAAGTCACGCATGCAGGCCAAACGTTAATATTCAACATGCGTGTTTATTGGATACAACTAGAAACTACTGGTGGACAAATTTCTGCTGCACCTGATTCAGTTAAGTCCATACGAACCTAGTAACGTTACAGACTGACCGCGTTGGAGCTTGAGGTAGATTAGGTTACTGGCTTTTGACTGTGTTGACTGAAAGGTGGTTTACTGGTTCCGTTGTCACAGTCACTGATAATTGACAAACTGCAGTGAGGAAGCAGTTGGGCCGGGAACGGTTAGACAGAAATCTGATATATACCTCCGGAAAACGCTTCTGATATGTGCACACACTTTTGTGCCCTGAGACTGGGGCTAAACATATAATCAACCTTTGATTAATTAGCGACCGTACATAAATCATTTAGCTGATGGAGGACCCTTCTCTCAAATGCACTGGGACTATGTATGCGTGTGTGTGGGTAATTTATGTGAGATGTAGTTTAACAACTACGAGTGTTTTGTCCGTGCTTCTGGAACGGCAACATCTATTACAATGAATCGTTCTACTTAACATATATTTGGCGGGATATTTTTCATGAATTTGCCGCGGATTTACGCAAACTGTAACGTCGGCAACCTCATAACCATACCCTGTTCTTCAACCTTAATGGAACAGTTTTGTTTTTATCTGTGAACCAACTAGTGGGGATACCAAAAGACGACATTTTCTTGCAGAATGCGGTTTGGCGTTAATCGAAGTACAGAATAAATTATCCAGGAAAGTTGGTTAATGGCACGCACCATGACGTATGTGGCATGAGCACCTGAGACCTCATATTTGTCTAGAAAAGCAAATGGTATTGAAATGTTATAAGACCGTTCTTCGGTTTGCTTTTGCCAGTTCGTTTTATCGTCCATTCAGAACATCATTCGTATTTCTATGGAAACTATGAACCCTGGAAACGCTAGCTATTTACTGGCCGACTGAGTTCTTACTTCAGAAATATCGTGTTACCTTCCACATCATTAAAATAAAATAAACATGAATTCCTCAGTCCAAATAACATTGCTCAGGGTTAGGTTATGCTTTGTTTTGTCTTGGTTTTCATTGAGAGAGAAACATTTGTTGAGTACCGAAGCTTAACCTGTTAATGCCAAAACGTTGTCACGCTGGGCGGATAGAATTTTGAAAAATGTTAGCTTGCAAATCACCAGAACAAAAGCGAATCGAATCGTTGTAGGAATCCAATGTACACTTATCTGTGTTTGCCAAATCCAGTGGTAATAAATCTCAGCAGATTACCGAAATGAAAAAGCAAGTCACGTAATTTTATTCACATGTTTTTATGCGGTTGATTGAAATCCACGGATAGATGCTGGTTTGTGTCAACTGTTTCCAGTCTGTTTCCATTGACAGGAGTATAGTGGTTTCACATTAATCAAACAGATATGGTGTGAAAAATTAACTTTTTGTTGTCTGCATTCCTAGGGGATTGTTGTCCGACTTACCGTTATCACTTAGCTCAGATTGATTTATTACTCGCGTTTTAAAAGTGCTCATAAGTGCGTCTGCGGGGTGATTCCCGTAGAAACTTGGTTTGGGTGTTGATAGATTTTTTCTATTACGCTTTCTCAGACTGATCTCATTTTAGTTTGGTGCTAGTAAACGTAAATTTGTCAATACAAACTTGTCCTTCGGTCGTTTCTAGGTTAATTAATTGATTTTTCTACAAAATATATTATATTATTGACAGCTCATATTCATGAACTAATTTACTTCCATTGAGTACTACGGTATTTGTATAACAACGAGTTATTTAAGAACCAAAGACAACGTATTCCGTATGTCATTCACCATCTTCATGGTCGTCTGTATTGATATGCCTAAAGTCAATTCACAGAATATCTACGAGGAATACCGCATGTTGAAAATTAACCTAACGAATAGTATATTCGATATGTTAAGTATGAATCATTATGGGAAGGTCTACAAATGCGTCAGATTCTGGTCCTAAGTCTGCTACCTCCTAAAAAAATGTTTTAACACAGCATTGTCTACGTGCTTAAAACAGGTGGCCTTTTTACACGTTTTTTGCAGAAAACTTGAATCCTAGCAAAGCAAACCAGGTGGCGCAGTTAAGTTTGTCTGTCTAGCATTGCATAGATACATATTCGTTGATAATGCCAGTTAAAGACTTTATACCTCACCAGTCATAGATATGAGATTTATAAAGTAACAGCGTCTACAGACGCAGGCAAAATGAATGCCCATGAGTTCTCCAACACCACTAGTGAATTGGGTTAACAACAGTCAGATGTGTAATGTTTTGAAATGTGCGTAATTAGAAGCTTCCATAATCAGTATTTCCCGATATACTGTATTATAAATAGCACGTTTGCACACGCCAGTCTTGTGGAGAACAGCCGTACACAGAGAGTTTGGTATATATTTATGTTATTGTTTGCAGGCATCTGTGTTCACGACGCTCAACCGATGGATTCTCTTACTATACCAGTTCTTTTCATTACACTGTTAACCAGCAAGCCACAAAACACTGACAATATAACAGATCTACTTGAATAGTACAAACAGTAGTTAATCATCTTGCTATTCAAGTTTGTAGACGTGTGACAGACATCATGCTGTTGGGTATTTTGAGAAGTTCCGAAATCACCAAATTCTGCACGAATGATTTTTAGTGCAAATTAATGAATGATTGTCTTATCTGAACAGGTAGTCTTGGTACATGCTTACTGATTATTTAATTTTAATGACGAGACGGTTTGCAATGTATCCTAGAGGTTTAAAGCTTGTTTGCAAAATGCTATATTAGAGAAGGTAAAACTATTTGCGATTAGTTTGGTCACACTTTGGCGTGTTTCCAGGTCTCAGTCTCATTTTCAATTACATTCATATCTTTGACACACCCCAACGACTGCAGTTACCTGACAGTTCCACGTTTTGCTTTGTTTTGAAATGTTGTATCATGCATTATACTTTTCACAACCTCATCCCTGGCATCTTACAGCACATATATTGTTGTTGTCAGTTGAGCTCGATATGAAAGCAAATTGGTTCAGACAGGTATGTTTAGTTTGAGTGAACTCAGAAGTTAAACGGAACATCCGATCACATTTAGACAAGGAGGGGCGGCAGAGGGTGTACAAATACAAGAGAAGGCAAAGTTTACGTGAATTCGGACGAGATGTGGATTTGGAGCTTCCATGCCTAAAAGTCTGGCGAAACGGCTTCTCCATTCTTCAGTTGACAAAGTTGAAATGTTTCCTAATCTTCGATTCAGGCAAAAATATGTGCATACCAACTGATTAACGGTTCCTAAGCAAAAGGCTCAATCAGGATGTCGACTTGATTAGAGGATGGTGTTATAACGTCAGCATGAAAGGAAACTGGATCAGTGCGATCCTACCCTACTGGAAGATTACTTTTTATCAGAATTCTAGTATAGTATGTTGAATGATATCAAATCATCCAGAACTCAGAACAATTGCAGAGTAATTTAGGGTGTATTTGGTTAATTTTTAACCCTTGTCTGGTGCGTATAGGAACACCCAGTAAGCTCTGATTCATCTGCATATAGTTATGGTGGGAATTTCGTTATACATTTCAACTTCAATAGCAACGATACGGATGCAACTCCAAAATGTGAACTTATGAAGACAAAATGACGGTGTGATATACACTAGCAAATTTTGAATTCAGCGAAATATATATAGCTTA
The DNA here is from genome assembly GCA_014338405.1 of Paragonimus skrjabini miyazakii. Lineage (NCBI taxonomy): Eukaryota > Metazoa > Platyhelminthes > Trematoda > Plagiorchiida > Troglotrematidae > Paragonimus > Paragonimus skrjabini miyazakii. The sequence continues at coordinate 136,853 of JTDE01000632.1, forward strand.
TGTAATTCGTATATAATGTGTGTATGACAAAAGTTGGCACAATTCTCCTAGGGGGATACGGTGTAGCAAACTTATCAGGCAAAACATAATGCAAGACAGATTTCTAAGGTGCACAGCAACTGCCTTTTGTTGTATTGCCGGCTGAATCGGTGTTTATATGTTTTTTGCAGACTGAACAGCTGATGAATATCACAACCGATAATCCCTACGTTAGGTCTCTTGTCCTCTGTTAATGGTCTTCCGATTGTTTAAAAATTCGCTTGAATGTTTTGCTCGATATTGGGATTTATTTTAGACTCTATAGTAATTCAAAGACAACAGTCTTTACCAGGGTCTACTGCTCTACCGATTTCTGTAAACCAGCAGTGTCTTACTCACATTCCTTGATGTAAATTGACCTGTTTCAGTAAGAATGAAGCGCCCTTTTTCCAAGAAGAAACGCGACAAGATATTTTATGCTCTTCAGGAGATTAAGCTGATCATTTACTTGACGTAGTTATGCTTTTATTAACGAGGGAGCGTGCAGCGACCATCCCTTTGTCTCCATGGTCGACGTAAAACAACAAACGAGCATGGTGAATGACATACCAAATGGATGCTGAGGTTGTAACGGTTATGAGAATGTGCGATAGGCTGATTACGAGTGACTATGCAGTCTGTGTTCCATCCGTGGTGGATTTTGATACACAAAATTCCTCCTCAACCACAATAGCCTTCAAGGAAAATTCTTGTGATCAGCGAGAGTATCCACTTTATGAATTGCTCACTAACAGCGCAACATTAAACGAGCAGTCTGAGATACCCAGAACATACCTTCATGACCAGGTGTGCCCAATCTGGAACAACCTACAGAATCTGTTGGCACTGTGTAATCGTTTGTGGAATTGAAGCGCAAAATTAATACACATGCTCAGGATACCAAACGGAGTATCCAGAAACGTTGTTTATCATCACCATTGTGGTAGAATGGGAGCAATCTCAACCTGTCACTGTTGATAATAGCCACCTGCGGTCTGTTGCAGTTTCCAGTGCGATTGTTTCATTCTTGACAGGCACTGCTCACGTTTCCACTCTTCTCAATATTCTCTGACTTTCCGTTTCACATTCTATTTATTTCTAACCATTCGAACCTGAAAAAATCTTTTGAACTGTCTTTTATTCCAAGTCCATCACCCACGGACTCAGGTGCATATAAGAGCTCCAAGCTTTCTTTACTCCTTAAATTTGCGATACATCTCATACTTTCTAACGTAATTCTTTCTGGAACCTTTCAAAGCAATAATCAGAGCTCTACGATGAGTGCGAGACTGCATTAAGATCGTTAAAGCAGTTTTAAAACAGTGCCAAAACAATAGTCGGCTAACTAGAGCTTTAGAAAATAAGTTGAATTCACCCAGGCTTCCTATATTGATTTTGCACTTAAAAAGTCGATCGTACAGACCACAGAAGGACATTGTTAAGTGATTTACACACTGATAGCCTCGTATACGTTGGACCTAATAAATATCGTGAAACTAGCTCCGTTTCCATTGTGCACTTGTGCCTCCACTACGTTTGTTCAAACAAGTGCCATCTCGAAAAGTACCTATTAAAATTCAATGATCGACGAACTGCTTAAGATTGTTACTTGAATATTTGAAGATTGACAGGACAGTGCCAATTAAAAGTTTCTGATAGAATTCTCTGTCAAAATCAGGGCAATGCACGATTTATTGCCATTATCCCATGTTGAATTATGTTTATCAATATGTGGTAATTATAGTACGCAAAGCTACACTACAAAATGGGAAGGTTATGCAGTTGAGACTGAATGAAGCTGGTTCGACCAAATAAACGATAGTGAATTTTTGCAAAGTTCAACAAGTAAAAGCCTTTGTAAGCACGTGGAAGTAGAGTAGACGGAGAACCATAAGAATATCCTGCGTGATAATAATAAGGAACCTAATATAACTTCCAAATAATCAGGATTTTTCAATAAGAGCTCACCACTAGTGAGTGCCAGATCACGGTTTATCTATTTGCGTCATAGCCTGAAAGTCATCGATGTTCATTAACCCACCATCACCCGTATAGGATCGTGTTTTTCATTGCCTAGTTAAGTTAGTGACTCTTCCTGAAGTTAAGAATAGCAACTACAATCTCTCTTAAACACTATCCAGATCCATCTGTCGGTCGTCGGCCTCCTCATTTAAATATTTGATATCCATCTCAAGGTGAATTTGACTTCGATGTGATCGATAAACCGTCATTTTATAGTGTTTTAAGGTTTGATTAGTTCCAATCTAACCAGTTCGAACACAATTCCTGCAAATTACGCTTGTTTCTCATAAATTATGTGACCATAAAAACATGGAGGATATTTCAAATATACACTGTTCTGCCAAGACTCAGACAATACTGTGATGAGGGTTACTTGTAAAACATTGGATTTTCATTTCGGATAGAAGGAAGTATGGCCAATCGATCACAGAGGCACAACGTATCATCCGGTAATTGAGCAATGCGTTTCAAGCTTGATGGATATAAGTAGTATCAGTTGTGTTGATATCGTTGGTTTGTAAAAATGTGGACAGGCTTATGTCGCTATCCTTGGATGTAAAGTGAAACAACAGCCTAGAGGACAACGGCAGAATGTTCACTGGGGTGTATCTGTTCGCTAGGCCGGTAACAGATATCATGTCCGTACATCGTTGGTGTGAAGCTTTTGTGCTATTTTCTTGGGGAACAACTTTTTCCGAGATGACGCTGTATTATGGGGTCTGGTAATAGATAACACTATGGAACATAGACCTAAACAAATTTCGTGGAGTACACTCACTTCCCTTACCACATTCAGCTCCAGAAATATTCATTCCTCGCCTTGATAAACATGCTAGAAATGTGTTTAGTGGTAGCGCTAACCAAATGTAACCCAGAGCTGTCTGCAGCATTTAAAACAAGAGCAGCTGGAAATCTACGCTACATCCTGAAACATCACATGGTACTGTCTAAACTTCGTGTGTTCACGACCAGTTATTCACCTTCTGACTAAATGAGGGTAAACACATCTTGACAACCGGTCACCTAGTTGACCCTATCAAATCGTTCAAGTTATTATGACATAATCGAAACCCGAAACTGTTAGCGATTAGTGAGACAATGCTAATCAAACAACATCGGCCGGTTTTGTGTTCACAAAAGGCGCTGTCGTAATCAATCTCCTTACCGTGGAATTGATTGCACTATTAGCGCGTTGAAGGTCAGAACTATGTGGTTGGTTCGTTCAACTGTTGTTGATTTACGCAGTTTGTATGAAATTGGCTGGTTTTACGTTGGTGACAGATGGAAGTAAATCGAACTGTCGGCATCTCGCGATATATGTCTTCTGTCTATTTGGATCAAATAAGGGCAGTTACACTTCTGTGACGAAATTCCGGTTAAAGCATAATTGTACTGAAAGCCGTCATTAAAAGACTCTTGATTGTGCTGATTCTTGGGCATTTATGTGCAAAGCTGAATCCCCTTGATACCGATCATGTTTGGCGAAGATTAACAGAAATGCCACATCGACGACTTGATGGGGTGGCTCGCCTAGTTATTGGATGCACTATTTTAAACTCAATGTGGAAACACCGCTAATAATTAGTGGTCTTGCTTTTTCCTCTTCTTCCCAAAGATTTACGTATCATTCTGTTGCAGTAATGACCAAAAGATGGAGTGTATCGTTAATATGGTCAACAACGTTTAGGAGCAATTTCAATGACAAACGCAGCCAAGGGAGTGGAGGACAAACTGGTGGACATTTAGTGCTACCATGACTGTTGTTTCCTGATAAATGGATTGAGAATAACACGACGTTATGAGAAAGTTGTAATGCTCTACGTTTCAACCACCTCGGGTTGCCTTCCCCAGGAGTGTTGTAATCGAAACCACACTAGTTCTTGTGCTCATAACGTAGTATTATTCTCAATCCATTTATCAGGAAACAACAGTCATGGTAGCACTAAATGTCCACCAGTTTGTCCTCCACTCCCTTGGCTGCGTTTGTCATTGAAATT
>JTDE01000632.1:166303-181014 GCA_014338405.1 Paragonimus skrjabini miyazakii
CGAGGAATAGCAGGCAGAAACCCCCGAGTGGAAGGCACCAATCACACACCTAAACCGGGTAGAAGTGCACACGACACGTGGACGGAAACCTGGGGGTGTTGTGGACTGGAATGTTGACCCATAAACGCGAGCGCGCGCGAAGCATGTGAACTAGCGAGTTGGACAATAAAGATAGTGCTTTATTGGACGCCTTTTCGCTACAAGAGCAGCTCTTCAGCAACTGTTAGACAAATCCGCTACCGGTACAGAATGGTTACTTGTTGTAACGGTACAAAGTCAAATGTTGCAAAATGCCAACAAATAATACATTCTCCTCGATTGCTTAGACAACCCCATTGGTCATACATAAAAGCTCATGACAATAAACACAACTAAGCGTAACTCATAACAACACAATCAGGGTTACTTCTACAGCAGTGATGCAGACTGCCCTCAAAGAACTGAACAATATTGCACGATCAGAGTTGCGTTTATGGATATCAGTATCTTCGAGTTTTGAGCATCTTACAACACGGTGAATGATGTTATCGGACAAACCAAGTGGCTTGCATCCAAAATGGTTTTTCACAATCCAAGAAGTCGACTACCGGCTAAGCCACTGTGTTACTGGTTCCTGTTCCATGATCACTTTTATGGGTGAACAGTAGTTTTACTTGTGCGACCGAGGAGAATGTAAAAAAATGTTGAAAGCATCTATTACTTGTTGTTTTGCCACGTTGGTAAATTGGATCACTAGTGTTCCAATGTTAGTGATTCATCTGAGGATACAAGATGAGGTGCTGTGAGACCTCATCTTAGTGAAAAATGACTCCGCTGACCTCAACATGTTGAGTTATCTTGCCTTGTCGTTCTTAAATTGATAGGTTATATGAGTACTTCTCTGTAAAGCCAACATCCTTGTTACTCTGGAAGAAACAATATTATGTCTACCATCTTACACCACAATCGGAAAAAGTAGCCATTACGAGGAAGTGATAAGTATACCTGCATAAATAGTTTGGTCTGTTGTCTTTCACACAGTGACAACTTATACTGGCGAAAAGTTCAGATCTGGAAATAAGGTAACTGCCTGGGAACAATCAACAGGACGATTCCGGCAACGAAATAAATCCACTCGCTCCACATTGTGATAACTTGTCCCATTAAACAGAGCTTAACAAGAATGTTGATAATCTGTGTTATTTAACTAAAAACTCATTTTTAAGCGTGGTGATATATAATACTGTCTAAAAAATATCGCCATTTCTCTGATCTGATGAATTTGGCTTTGCCCAGTAAATTTGTCATGAAAACAAGTTTCAGCAAGCTTATGATTTGTTGGTTTGTTCTACCTCTATGGTGGCTATCTTCATTCAAATTCAACGGTAAACGTTTTAGTGCACTCAGAGTAAAAAGGTTGAAGTTCCATACGATAGGACTTTAGCATGAAGATGCCACCTGGACTAGTTAACGTTCTTATGAGATGCCTTTGGAAACATATAGTGCTTACCTTTGAAAGTACAGAAGAAAGCAGCGAGCGTAGTTTACAGTTTAATTTAACCCAATCCGTATGAAAGGACGGCTGCTGCTTTTGCTTGAATTGCCGCAGTGTCGACTTTATATTTGGCTGGTTATTGTTCTGGCACCCATAGTGAACAGCACAATAAAAGCGCACTAAAAGACCACAACTGCAACGCTACTCTACAGGATAAACGCGTAATCACGATTATATTTACATAATTTAAACTTTGATGCGTCTGTCCAACTGAATCGGTTCTATCTAACACCGCCTCAATTATAGCGCTTGTACCAGTTCATTCTTTGGTTCCCCCTTACCAATCGTCACTTGTTCTCCAGGTTAAGCCTCACTGTGTTGTGCATAGCCTGTGAACAAATTCATCAAGCTAGATTAAAAGAACACCGGAACGTGTACTTTTGAAAATGGTTTACTAAATTGCGGCTGACTGTTACCGAATGTAGTATGTCAATTAATGAAAACGTGATAGGATGACGATGCCAATGTGACTCGAGGTTGACGGAAATTTCGACGATTGGTCACGTACCCCCTAATTTGTATACTAATATGGATGCAATTTTGGATCTGATTGCACAGACTGTTAGATAGTGATGCCAATGAGTTTGTTTCAAATTCAGTTGTGTTCCTATAAAGTTAACCATAAGCAAACCTATTCAAAGCCGAGACGGTTATCCCTAATCCAAGCAGTTTTCGGTGTCAGAGGTAGTCTGGCATAGGTTTCAGTGGTGCGTACATAAAACAGTCTTGTGGACAAACCAGGTAGAAATTCGATGAAATTAACCGATATGCATACGACATGACTAGACTTAGCCGTTATAAAGCTAAGTCGTTTGCTAAAATTAGCAACTAACCACTTCAACGTTGACATTCAATTGCATCCACCCTCTCAAGAACTCACTCGTCCGTAGTTATTTGAAGTGTGCTTACTTAGTCGACCTAACCCCCATTCTTGGACTGCTATTCCATTTATCTAGACCACTTCAGATATATTGGCTTTTTCCTTCTCGTTCAGTTATGTTCACGTGACTAGGCTAGACTTCTCTGATAATTAGTTTCTATTGTTCTTATGGTGGAATAACTCAATGACTTCAGGATACAAACTATCGGATACGTGATCCCGGAACAGATAGTTTAGCACTCCGTTTTCACGAATGTCACATTTTCGTCTGCCCCAGTTTTTTGGTTTAGGTAGAAAACCATGTCTGTTCTTTATTTGAAGTGACTTTCTCTTGGTGTGTTCGTGTGTTACATTTGGTGAGACAGTTCAGTTTATAGTTCTTCGCAAAACCTCTGTTGGATTTGTTGAAGTTTGTCTGGTATGTTTATCATCTTTTGTCTGGCATGATGCGAAACGATGAATCCGTAGAGGTATGTTTGGTTTTGTTGTAGAAAGCCTATTCTTAATCTGTCTTTATTTCTTTGCCGTGTGTATTAAACGCTCATAACGAATTTTGCAGCATAATTGCACATAAAACGTTTACTTTCTTCCTTCTTACATCTATCATTGTCTATATGTTAAAACTTCCTCCTTGGTGTTGTCGACACGTTCTCATCATATGTATCCGATTGTTTTAATGAGGTCATTTCCCGTTGACTAGTGGTTGTTTGTGAACAAGCACTTAGTTGCCCCATTTTGAACTCCTTTGCTATATAAATTGTGCACCCGGTTGATTCACTTTCAAGGTGAGACTGTACCTTTACTGTAGTTTTATTAAACAGTACCGTATAAATTCCAATCCTTTCGATCGCCTTTTCTGACGTTTTCTGGACTTGAAAAATAGTCCCGTTAACCCGATTGTCTGAATAAGCGTTATTGGAATTGTCGAATACGCGTTACTGAGTAAATTACCCCCCAAATCGCCAGGATTGATTTAACAGCCTCTATATGTAAACGTCTTTCTCTTACAGGCTAAAAACAATTTCATCTGGCTGGATACGCTAATTGAAAAAACTAGCCGTAGATTTAACAGTGTGCTTGTTATTCAGAAGTGGATGCATGCAGGCAAAAGGAAGGCAACTAGACAGCGCAATGCACACAATGTCAATTTGTGGAAAAAGAAAGTTTCATTTCAGTTTTACACAGCCAAATTATGCCAAATGAATAGTGCCAAATCCACTTGACCATTTTTTAAATTAAACCGTAACCTGCAATTCCGTGTTCCTATGGAAACGATGAACAGTTTGTAAATATACATCTAGAAATAGAACAGAACACAAGCACATACTAACAGTACACATCATGCGGTCACACTCAGGTAAAGTTTACTGCTTCCATGGAAACAGTGGATTACTAAATAATACCTGCAAACTTCACAAGACAATGCGCACGTATGTCACAAACAGGGTGTCAACAAAGCCTGGAAATAAATGGCTTCAGGTCATACAAATATTCCGACTTTTTCTTCTCCTTCTAAAGTAAACAGTAACACTGAGAAACAGATAATACCAGTACAATCAACCCAATATTATATTTGTTTGTTATCCACACAGTTCATGAAGAAATAATTCGAACGCACACGGAGAGGCTGAAACGGCTGAGGTCATCTAACTGTCTAGCACATTCTGCCACACCATGCATATCTGCGCATGACTGAACCGTTATGATACTCATGACCGACAAATAACTGTATCGTTTGATACTGTAGGTTATCGTGATCCAGTTTGAATGGTCTAACTCAGCCAGATTACCCTATTACTATCTTATGTTATCGCACTCTCACGGCATCCGTGGAATACGGATAGGTTACTTTTAATCTACTACTCACTCATGTCTCAGTTGCCGAGCTTTCTGTGATAAATACCACACTAAACTACACAACATCAGGAACATCATCACCATAAAAACTAACATTTTATTTGTTACTATTGTCACTACTTCAGTTCTCACTTCATACCGTTATCTTCATTAAAACAATCATCAGTAACATCGTGATTCTCACCATTATTATCAACTTTCTCACAATTGTCGTCGTCCTTATCATAAACAGCATCGTCTCTTTCACCAAGATCATCACCGTGATTGCCAGTCTAATCTTTTCCAGCTTCAATGTAATACACCAATCATGATGAAATCAAGGTGATTGAGTAAACAGATAGCAAGAGGTGATACTGTTTGGCTAAAAGTGTTTGAATAATTTACAGAAGAAAAACTCACAAAAACAAATCCGCAAAGATTAGATTACTGTTGATATTGGTTGAGTACTTACCAACATGCTGTTCGGCTGATTTATTTTAGCCCCAGTTGCACTAACTTACGTGTGGTTTGACTCAGAAAAAAGCGAGCGATAGAATGTAAGGTACCTTGTAGAAAAAAATACCGATCGTTTTGTACTAGTTAACACTTTAAAAAATGTTACAATTCATTTGTATTCACTAGGCTTGTTAGCGGGAAATCGATGACTTGCTAGACATGGCGGGATGATAGACTTTCTGTCAGCAGTTTTGGAACTAAAGAGAAAATTTCAGGGAATACGGGTTTTAAGTCGGATAATGGAAGTTTACTGTCAAATTGACGCTGATGAGGGAAGTCAGAGTGGGAAAAGTCAGGCTGAATTCTCACTGTAATGTATGGCTGAGACACTTAAATGTGCAACTGAATGAAAACAGTGCAGTGAAAGGGAATAAAATTACCACACTAAAGCGAGAAGGATTATCATTCGATTCCTCACTCAGTGAATAGGGTTGGTCCGGTGGATTGTCACAACCTCTGCAAATTTGAGACTATACTAGGGTCTGTAAAGTGCATTATTTCGAAGGCCGTGATTGCATCCACCTTGGATTCATTTTCTCTCGGTTATCTAGTAATTACATTGTAGGAATCCTGTTTGTTGAATCAGTCAGCCATCTGGAAATGTGCTCGTTGATGTATGTTTACAGTTGCTTGAATTACGGCCAACATTTGTGCTTCCGTAGATAAAAGTGTTAACTCTACGTGACTTTCAAGCTAGGAACTAAAGTTGTAAGTTCCTTCACCGGTGATGGCCATATCAGCTCCTTCGCCTCATTAAGCAAGACGTTTGAGCCATTCTACACAAGCCTGATAGTTGACGTGATTCTATACCTAGTGTCAGAAGATTTGCCATTCACTCGGAGAGGTAGGAAGAGGTGAAGACGTTCAGTTGGCATAGTTATAAATGAGATTCACGAATACACTGGCGTAGCTTACTTATTGATAAACTATGAAGGGTTATAGTGCTATTTTTAATAGCCATTTGTACTGTTTTAGGTTGTAGGGTGTAAAAGTTGGAAGTATTTCACAAAATAGTTCGCGTACGAGTCCGCGAACGTGGACACAAAATGTCTAAACTGGCGGCACTGATCAAGACGAGGTGCTCTTGTGGTGTTTGCTTCTAGCTGCCCATCCTACTCACTAGTAGGATATCCGGAAAGGCCAACAGTTTGTTACCATCAGGTTCAAAGGTATGTCTAATTTTCCTGCACAAAGAATTCAGCTGAGTGTTCAGCTGAATCACCGCAACTTTTGACGAAACAAGAAGATTGTGTTGTCTATGTGTCTTCACAGAGGCGGAACTGGTTAAGTTTCATATGTCTGGTCCTGGTACAATACATTTAACATTCCGCTACTGGCCTTTCTCAAATTCGTTTGTGGGAACCATCTTTTAACCGGTTGATTCAATTTAGTCGACTACCAATAGTTACATCATACAACTATTAGACCCGCAACATCAAATTCGCCATAAACCACCGTCGTCGACATTATCATCTTCCAATTCACTTTCCGAAAGGTAAAACCTCGTTCGAAAGAACAACGAACAAATTTTTAACGGTTTGGAAGCTGAAAACTGAGCAGTGCTGGAAGCGAAACAAATGACGCTTTTCTTCTATTAAGTTAGCAAATGAAATTACACTGAACGGTCCATAGGGACATTAAACAATTCTGTGAACAGAAGGCAAATAAACAGTTTTAATGGTTGGTAGCTTTCCAGAATGGAAGCATAAAATTATCCGTACTGGTATCACGAAGACTCCATTGAAATTTGTCAATAAATTCGCTTTAACTCACTTTGAAACAATTTCTTTGAAACGGTCAAGTTATTTACAGTGCTAGTAATATCAACCTAGGTAAACAAACAGTGGCTGTCTTGGTTATATTGATCCTTGGCAGAAAAACGTAGATTAGTATAGTAATCACCCAAACGAATGAACTGGCGTTGACTGAAAAACAGTTATTTGACAGCTTTGTAATCGAACCACTAATTAGGGATGTTTCTGAGTACAGTTAACAAGCATTTGTGTGTAAGTTTTGCATTAGATTAAATTAAGGCGACATATCGTGCTCTAATATTCAATGCATAAATTACGGCAGGGCAACTGATTTTACATATACATGACAAAATGGCCTTGTTGTAAGTGAACCAATGAACCCCTGAACACCGGCTTACGAGGTTTGTAACAGTCCACGTAAACAGATATAATTGAAAGTAACACACTGTGGTTGAAAAACAGGAGTCACAGTCGAACGAATAGATTTGTTCAATTTCAAATGGTTAACTTATGGCATAAGCATGTAAATCAAAATGCGCGCACATGGAGCAGAACCGGGAACAACTGGGTAGAGTAAACCAACAAATAGTCTTTCTGGTCACAAGCAGTTAGAACCCAGTGTCTGAGCGCAATCTGTGATGGTTATCGACCTGCTAGTCTACAATTGTTACCGTCTACAAATCCTTCGATAAAGTAAATTTCAAGATTGTATACAACAATTGATTGTGGTAGGCATGCTAATCCTTAAGACAAATCAAAATACCACCCAACATCATAAAGATTGATCGGCTCATTCCGTAAAATCTTTTGGTGGGGGCTACAATTCTATTGCTTTCAATCAGTTCACTTACGAGTTAAATATTTAATAGTCGTACTTTTCAACCAGTTCGGCAAAAATAGGAAGCAAATTGTCCATATGTAAAAAGGCAGCGATTCGTGATATGCCATTGTACATAAAACAATACGCTTAACGTTTGTTAAACTTTGCTTCCTACAAGGTTGACTATTTTTTGAAGCTTAGTTGGTTTGTTTTTAATAAAAGTGTCTATTTCGTTTGATAGTAGTGCCCAGGTTTACAGTCGGTTGGGCAAAGCTTGAAATTATCAAATCTTCAAATTATAATTTGTTGTATCAGTTTGATTACTGTTAGTTATGCGAGTCCAGTTCTCTTTAAATAATCGCCCTTTGTTAGACTGACAGTTAACTAGTACTCATGAGTAACGGATACGTATAAACTGAATGCTGATGTTTGTGCCAAATAGAATTTATGTTTTATGATTATTTTATCTGTATAGCTCTGGTCCGAGAACTTTGTGAACGCTATTCCATCAGATCATGTCAGCAAGTGATACTGAGTTCACGTGAATACAATTACGAACCTAAACTTACCTTCAAAGGTATAGCAACAAACCTAAAAGTCCATGATGTGAAAGCCTGTAAGCAGATTGCACTTTAGTGATTAATTCAATACATGCTAAAAATATCATTGTCTCCTTATTTTTCCAGGCGTGATCCAAGTTCTGCGATCAAGTCAATAACTATTGTATTTTGAATGAACAGTTCAGTTGTTAAAAAGTCAAATTAGTTAGAAATCGATCGTCCATCGTGAGGAAGTCAAATCAACTGTGGTTATTTATTGGGTGTGCTAGTCAAGTTGTTCAAGCGGCTTAGTTTATATTGGAGACAGTAGATAAAAGAATTTTAATCACATAATCAAACACTTTGAAAGACATAAAGATTACATAAATAGTCTGCGAAATGGCCGCCAAATAATGCAACCAGTAGATGTACCTACAGTTAGCTGGAAATACAGCAACAAATCCACACGCTTTCAGACATGTGATCAGCAAGTCTTATTAGATTTCACGTTCTAACTGTAGCAACTCATGATCCAAGTACCCTTGTAGCTTACAGTTGTTTACTACAACCGCATGTGGAAACAGATAGTATGAATAGGAACAAATCTACTTAGCTTTCGGCGTCGAATTGACAGGCTCCAATATATCGGTGAGCAAAATACCATCCTTAGTTCATTTTATTTAAAATGGCCGATGGATATTAAAATTAGCTTGAAAAAAATTAAATGAAACTCTGTTCCAGATGAGTTGACTGTAGTTAGTCAAGAACTTTATAGTTTTAACCCAATACAATGAGTTAATATACACTGTAAAATGAAAACTGGGCACCTTGGCATGCGTGGTTGGTTGCACAGTTCAGAAGGGAACAAGGAACCCCCGGTCGCCAAACGTGGACATCACTGAAAACATTTGGGATCATCTGGCTGTGAATTGAACGAACAAAAAGTTCTCACTTGATCCTAGCGGCCTCAAGAAGGCCTGAAACTGATTTAAAACAAATTTTTCTACGAGTAGGATGATAGGGCGTGCGTTACAATAAGACGGTGAAGCCATCAACCCCCAAAGTTGTAATGTATATTTTAGTAACCAATACCGACTTTGGAGAAAATGAAAGCTATTTTAGATTCACAAGCAGTGGCACTATCTTGATCCAGTATATAATTTATATTGCTGACTTTCAATTACGATCTTTTGCGTGCAGGGTTAACTGCATCACTGTGCTACATTGATAGTTATTTCAGAAAAAAACGATTGCCCGGTTGATTCGACCATTACATTTTTTCTAATCTTTCAGCACTTTGCGTGATAAACATTTGCTTCAGAAGCTTACGGGGGTCATGAAACAACTAATGTACGACAAACATGTTGACATGTTTTACATATGAATGTCAAGTTGAAAAGCTAATTTCTCAATAAGTTTCCTCGTATGGTGAAACAAAAATGTTGAAGGCGCATGCTGTCGCCTCATTAGGAGGAACATCGATTAATGCCATGTTAACAATTATTTGTAAAAATCTTACACAGGCTTCCTGTCGGCAGTTCAATGTTACAACACGTGTGCCTACAAGATATATCTTTAGTTTTGTGTATAAAGTGAATATGTCTGTTTTGAGCGTTCATGTTTAAAGATTCAGCATTGTGTGCGCTCGTTAATGCAGACTGTAACGAATCGTTAGGTACCTGCAGACAGTTACTGAGAATTGATCAGTATCTCACGATAGTCAATACATCTACACTGATTGCATGTTGCTCGTCACTTGGTTGTAATGACTACAGTAAGCAACACTAATAAGATTTTAACTTAAGTTCACTTACGTTTCAAAATGGTAAAAAGCAAATACATCTATTGCCCGTTTGAAGTTCAATCGTAATAGCCGGGGTTGATGTTCTGTGTAATTCAGAGAAAATACATCGACTGGAAGAAACGATAACATGTTAATGATGTGCATTGATGGACGACATATGACAAATGGCCGGACAAGTTCCCTGTGGTTCCGGTAGGATTAACTACGAAAGCCACCCACTGAAAGACTGCGAATGATATGGTGAAGGAATGGCTCAAGTTGCCGATGCCGATTTTTAGCCTGACATATATATCGCGCAAAAATTCCCAGCCTAGTCATGAAAAATACTATGTAGCGAACAAGCTCGTTTTCAGTGATTCATCATCAGGCTAAATACATCACATTTATGTCACACATATTACAGAGGACTCATGAAGGGGATAAACATGGAATGGGTGGTTAATGTGGTCAGTTAATTCAGTGTCACATTGCATGAAGTACCCTCTTGAACAATGGTTCTTGACAGGCTAACAGGGTGGCTGGGATGGCCAGAGCAGATCCAAAGTCCGAACGAAAACGTTTTTGGACGCACAGGAGTGGATTATACAAGTGAATTAAAATAGCTTCTACTGTGGACAGAATCGTATGCCTCACCGCCCTCGAATGGGTTATTTTAACTCGGTAGATTGAGCGAAATGCATCCGTCACATTAACAAAATGATTTGAATCCACCAGGTGCGATAGTATGACACTTCTGAACCAAGCTAGGTGGTGTTCCCAGACCCGTTCAGATAGGTGTCTGGTCGTGCGGCCAACATAATTGGTTCCACAGGAACAAGTGAATAAGTATACACAAAACGAGACTGCAGAAACAGGCACTCCATCTTTTAGGCGTGGGCATAGAACCGGATTAGACGTGAAGTGGACACGCGACTTAGCTGCGTAAAATGTTGTAATAATTGTGTTTGTCAGACTAAGCGTGATAGTTTCGGCTGGTGTATCGCCCGTGAAAGGTAATCCGATGTACACAGTTTTCTGTAAACTTTGATATAAAAGTGATGTATTTAGCCTGATGATGAATAACTGAAAATGAGCTTGTTCGCTACACAGTATTTTTCATAACGTATATATTGCAAGCGCACTTCACTAGATAGAACTAATCGACCGACTAGTAGCACCCGTGCTTCATCCAGCGTAGTTTCGTTCTATCACTCCAATTTGAACTATCGGGCTGTTGACACATTTTATCTGTATGTTCGCCATATCTTAGCCTGAACTGAAGAACTGATGGTACTGTCACAATACACACCACTGGATGGTATCCGGATGAGCACACCACGACGTAAAAAAGACTGGCGCTTGCAAGTTACCGACGCAGTTTTTACTACGGCTTATGGTTTTTAGTTTCGGAATGATTTTTTTACCGTGTTTGTGTTACGAGACGCATCTCCCAACGAAGCAGCAAAGACAAATCACGTATTATCGATCCGGCTTCGAGTTAGTTCATAAGTTCTAATTCACTCTTCCTGAAGACAAGAAAGTCAGACTATTACTTCGAAGACTTGGGACAACAGAACACGAACGATTCGTGAACTTTATCTTGCCGAAACATCCAAGAGATTTAACCTTCGAGGAAACAAAAAGGACGCTGTCACAAACTTTCAGTAAGCAATCATCCTTGTTTAATATTCGCTATCACTTTTTGAAGTTAGCAAAGAATCCTAGCGACGGCTGGGTACATCATGCAGCCAATGTGAATCGAGAATGCGAACGTTTTAAACTTCGTAGCATGTCGGACGATCAATTCAATTGTCTCATCTTTGTATGCGGTTTACATTCACCTCAAGACGCAGATATTCGGACCAGAATTTTGAACAAAATCGAGCATTGTCCAGATATCACCCTTCAGAGTGTCACAACAGAATGCCAGCGACTGGTCAACCTGAAATACGATACAGCAATGATTCACCAGGCTGCTTCAACGAGTCCTCCAGAAATGATTTATGCCGTCAACAGCAAGAACATAACAAAAGAAACCAGACATCAGCCAGCTACAAATTCAAAACCACCATCACCATGCTGGTATTGCAGGGAATGGCACTTTGCTCGTCTCTATCAGTTCGAAAATCACATATGGAACAGATGTGGAAAAAGAGGTCACAAGGAAATATGCCGTTGCGCACTAGTCCGACCATCCCAACGTCGAGAAAGTTTTCACGGGCGCCCGAAGTTTTCCTATAGCAAGTCGAAGGCGGTCACCGCAACATTCAAAATTGATGGGGAATCCAAACGCACGTATGTTACCCTTTGTATTAATGGTATTCCTACCCGCTTGCAATTAGACACAGCTTCTGATCTCATTTCGATTTCCCGCGATATGTGGCGGAAGTTTTGGCGGCCTCCACTACTTTCAACGCAGCATACGGCTCGAAACGCCTCTGGTGGAAACTTGAAGCTAGCCGGGAAAGTAGCGTGTGAGGTGACTTTTGGAGACAGCCGAATCAAAACCTGTTGTTTCGTTACAGACCACCCAGGTTTAGATCTACTAGGCATTGATTGCATGGACGACTGGAAATTACTAGATCAGCCGGTGAACAGCATATGCAATCAAACGAAAATACACAGTCGGCCAGAAACGCTGCATTTCGCGGCATGACTACAACGTCAAAATTAGGAACTCAAGATTCGGCACGTGTCTGTTTTCGAACCAGGCCTCCGCCTTTGTACAAAAGCGAAGGCAACTCTAACATTACATCCAGAAGTGAAACCAGTGTTCAGACCCAAAAGACCAGTTCCATATGCTGCTCTGCTGATTGTGAACGGCGAACTTGATCGGTCGCAAGCAGAAGTTATCATACAGTCAGTGAATTACTGGGAATGGGCCGCTCCCATTGTGGTTGTAAAGAGAGCTAACGGCAGATTTCGAATATGCGCCGACTTTTCTACCGGTCTGAACGCGGCGTTAAAGAATTACGAATATCCTGTACCAGTGCTAGAAGACCTTTTTACGAAGCTCAACGGGGGACGGCGTTTTGCCAAAGTGGATCTTGCTGACGCATATCTACAGATACCCGTGGAAGGAGAATCGAGGAATTTGCTGACAATTAATACACACAAGGGTTTGTTCCAGTATACACGACTACCATTCGGTGTCAAAACTGCACCCGCAATCTTCCAGCAGATAATGAACACCATACTGTCTGACTTTCCCCGTTGCGTTGTTTATTGGGATGATATTATAGTCATTGGCTGTGACATTGCATACCTGGTACAAAAACTGGATAAATTATTGCCGCGAAATAAGGAGTATGGATTCCGGCTGAGGACGGAGAAGGGCAATTTTATGTTGCACAATATCAAATATTTTGGGCTCTTTATTGATAAACATGGACGCCATCCGGATCCGGCCGGTGTTGAAGCAGTCAAGGCCATGCCTACACCGAAAGATGTATCCGGTCTTCGTGCTTTTCTCAGGCTTGTCAGCTATTATGGAGCTTTTATTCCTACACTTCATCAGTTCAGAGGGCCACTCAACAGACTTCAAACAAAGGATTCAAAACGGGAATGGACAAAAGAATGTCAAAGGAGCTCTGAGAAAGTTAAAATAATTATTACTTCGGATTTGTTTCTGATCCACTTCAATCCGTCTCTTCCGATAGAGGTTGCATCTGACGCGTCAAACTTTGGAATCAGTGCGGTAATTTCCTGTGTCTCCTCAGCCGAGAAGAACTATAGTCAAATTGAAAAGAAGGCACTTTCCATCATTTTCATAGTCAAGATGTTTCACAAAATGCTGTATGGTAGGCGGTTCACTCTTTTTAAAGATCACAAACCTCTGCTGACTATTTTCGGTTCAAAGAAAGGCATTCCGGTTTATACTACAAACCGACTGCAAAGTTGGGCGACAATGTTACTCGCTTATGACTTCAGTAGTCAATACCGAAAGACGCGCGAATTTGGCAAAGCCGATGTTTTGTCACGCCTAATCAACTCGGAACAAACAGAATCTGACGACTCCATCTTTGAGTTAGTTACAATTGAACCGGAGGTTCGTCAAGTCCTCTTCGATAACATAAGAGCCCTGTCCATTACTGCGATGACGATCAACAACTCAACGAATAACGACGAAGTCTTACAGAGGGTGATGCATTATGTGCGCACAAGGTGGAACAAACACATGCTGGACTCTAATATCCGGCAGTTTTTTCATAGGCGTAACTCCCTCTTCATTATCGACGGTTGTCTCATGTTTGGTGACCGGGTCGTCGAGCCACAAGTGCTACGTGACAAAGTACCGAAGCAGTTTCATGCCGGCCATCCAGATATTAGCGGAATGAAAAAACTTGCTTGCAGTTATGTATATTGGCAGCAAATGCATTCGGAAATTGAGCGGTTATATCAAAGATGCGAAGGATGTCAGCTAGCAGCTAAAGCAGCCCGGAAGTGACCATGGCAACCATGGCCAGACGCAGAATAACTGTGTCAACGTCCCCATTTTGATTTCGCGGGTCCAGTTAGTGGTGAATACTAAATGATCTTGATCGCTTTATCCACCAATTGGCCGGAAGTTGCTTCAATGACAAACCCGAACTCTATATCACTACTATCACAGCTCAGCAAGTTATTCAGCTGCTTTGGCATTCCAGAGACTATTGAATCGGGTAGTGGATCACAATTTACATCCGTAACTTTTTGGACATTTTGTGTGCATCGTGGCATTTGGCAAACATTCTCTCCCCCGTACCACCCACAATCTAATGGTTAGGCTGAATGGTTCGTGGATACCTCCAAGCTGGCAATACTTAAAGCCGAAGGAGAGGAAACTACAGCAGATGTCATTAAGCATTTCTTGACTGCCTATCGCATCACGCCTAGTCGGAATACACCAGGAGAAATCTCGCCAGTTGAATGTATGTTGGGAAAATTCGGAAAATTCGCACAAGGTTCGAAAATATCAGACTTTCACCACCCACATCCGCCAACGAAGCACACAGGACAGGTTGTGCATAATGCATTCGGCATTTCAATAGTAGTGGCTCAGTGTTTGCA
>JTDE01000632.1:184107-197355 GCA_014338405.1 Paragonimus skrjabini miyazakii
CAGCTCCGCGATCGAACGCCTGTACATTATGTGAACTGTTTTCACGAGTGTACTTTCTAATGCCCCTCTGTTACGTGATTCGTACTCCCTTCGACCTATAAATTTAGAGCCTCTGTAGCCTACTGGAACTTGCCTCGTTTTTCTAATAAACGCTGTTGCCGCACATCTTTTTTCTTGGTTCTGAGTCAGTGATCGACCGCGCTACATCAGTTTGTAAACAGACTTGCGCTGTATATAATATTGGCTGTACTACAGTTTCGTTAGCTCAACCTCATATATTTCCGTAATGCATTTAAAGCAAATCTGGGCTTGAACAGAGCTTGCATGAACCTAGTAATGTGTATTTCATACAAATATTTCTGGCGTTACAGTCAAAAGAACGTTTGTATACCCTGTAGAATAAGAGTATTTCCTCCGCATCACGGGATATAGAGAATCAATTGGTTTGCTGCCGAATGTGGTGGTTCACCCCTATACAAGGGAGGATATCTGCGCAATATCTCATAGTTATTAGTTATGACACGTGTTCTGGTTTTTATCGAATCTTTCATCTAACCCTAATATACTCTTTTGAGACAGTTACTCTTCAAACACAACCTGCCAGTCAACGTAGAAGGATCCAGGCTGTTTGGTCCAATTCAGATAGAAAAACAAGCTGCACCTGGTTCACACTTCAAATGCACACTTCATCTGTGAGATATGATTCTATTGATCAGCCAGAAATTTAACTGTAAAAGCGAGCAGTTGCTGAGAGAAGTACATATGTTGTTCACCGGTATAGCTATTAATGATTACATGTTTGTTTGTTCCATCAACTGCAATTCCTTTGAGAATGATTTAAGGACGTTAACGATGTGGCGATAGATGGAACAGTGGTACTGTCAACATATTTCATGAGTCAGAATATCGACATTAGACACAACTTGAGAGAAAACTTTGCAAAAGAATATGTCTAACATTTTGGTTTTACTTAATTAACACTTTTCGACATTAAAATGACTGAAAGTATTGTTGTCAAATATATAGTCGACTTGTGTTCATCTCACAAACTAGAGTTGTAGGATAAGTCACATTCAGGTCAACAACCGTGACACTAAGATGTGTTTGGTTAGTTTTATTTCAAGACAACAATCTCCTCTCTGACTGTTGTTCAGTGTTCCTACTATAAATACTATTGATTTTATAGACTACAGGTCTGATAGAACACTCTCTTAAGTTATTAACGTTGATCTTAGTGTCTGCTTTATTAATGACATTGGTAATGCTCAATCACCTACCGTGGATGATTTTTTCTTGGTGTAGGAATATTTTTTTAACGTACAGAAATATATCTCGCAGAGATCCATTTGCGAAAAATCTGGACTTCGGCTGGATTCGAACCAGCGACAGAAACACCATGCCCATGCCCATGTCGCTGGTTCGAATCCAGCCGAAGTCCAGATTTTTCGCAAATGGATCTCTTCGAAATTATCAAATCTGCCAAACTACTTATCAGAAATATATATGTTTAAAAACTCATTTGACATGTTTCATTTACATTTAGCGATTTGCGAATTTTATTCAAAAACTCGTAGTATATTAAGAAACAGGTTTGTTTTTTGTTCTTGTGTCTATCCAATCTAGGATTGACTTGAAGTACATTGTCACTTAAATCAACTGAGACTAGACATCGCGAACTGACTGTACACTATCTTGAAGTCCCAATTGGCACACAGTTTGTATCGATGAACCTTGAGTTACCCGGCATTACCACTCTCATGAGAAGCCACACAATTTCCCTTGCTGTCCTCGAACCCATACGTATTGCACTGATTGACCTAGTTACAGTGAAAATAATGCCCTCTATCGAGTTTTCTACAGGACCTGATCAAATTGCATCGCCATCAGGATATAACGATCGATCACTGGGAGTTTTGGGAAACTGGTTTGCTGTTTTGAACAAGTTCCTGTTGTCAACGTGTTACACAACAGAACAACCGAAAAAAGCCTTCCTGAATGTTTTAATCCCCAATCACCTTTGGAACCTAATATCTAATATGCGCAACGACAAATTCATTTTCATACTACGGCATGTTACTTTTTGGTTTGGCAATTTTTCAAAAAATGTTTCTGTAATTATCAGTAAAATTGAGAACGTTTTAGTTTTCATAATGGTACCGTTATACATGGAGTTAGCAAACATACTCAACATGATAGGTTGTTTGTTTCTGTTGAAGGGCTTCCTACGCACAAATTCGCCATTAATCTTGATAAGTGTCATTTTTTATACTACAGAAATTTAATGCGTCGTTAATTTGATTGGCAACAATAGTTTTTCTCTTACTGGTATAAGATTTCTATTTTTTTTTCAAATGCTCATGCATCGAACTAATCGATGGATTATGTTCTGTACAGTCCATAAAAATAGTTTGTTTACTAAAAGCAGCTATTAAAGTAGAGCGTCATTTTTTAGTTACCTCTTCAAACGAATATTTTGGAGACCGGTACTTATGAGAATACCTTGCGTTTTCTGCCGAGATTTATTGTCTATCTCGGCAATATCTACCTGAGCATCCATCTGCCGCTGTGGCGGTTGCCACTGCTTTAAACACACCTTGTATTACGGCAAAATAAAACATCATTTGGTATGGTTCAAAAGTTTCTATTTTCTGTTCATACTTAGAGAGAATCACTTACTGTGTGTTGGGTAGTGTATCATGAATACTTATGTTTCACATTTTCAAATTCTACTGTGCAAATTGCTCGAAAAATCTGTTTACCATTCTGCAGCAGCTAGGGTTTCACGATGAGTTACAGATATTCCAACACAAGTAATACTATGACTTCCGGAATAGTTTATCTATCACATTGGATACAAATGCTATGGAAAGAACAGAATTTCTGTTAATCTTTTAATCTAACCAATCTGGTACGCGGAAGCGTTTTTACTTTGTCATTTCTTATATACGTAAATCGACAAACGTGATAACAAAACGCAAATTTCAGGAATTTACACTCGTCGCAAAGCTTTCAATTACCTTCCCCGGTATATAGTGCTGTATTGACCAAAGCAATGTGTATCATGTACTTTAGTAAAGCTGCGTCTATGGTCACCTCTATGTAGAAAAATTGTCCTTGAAGGAGTCGACATGCCGTTAGTCAGGTAATGACGCTGGCATTGCTCAAACGCTGTGAGATTTTGCTGTTTGTTTACAGGAGTCACTTCAAATCATTCAGGTAGGTTCTGTTGACAGATGATAGACACTCTGGCAGAATTTACATACGAATCTATTTGGTGAACTTTTGCATAAATACTACCTCTATATCACAATTGATACATACATGCTCTGATCACAGGTCTCCTTGGCTGATTCAGTCTACGATTATTTCACGCGTACGGATCCTCAGAAGAGTAGCAGCAGGAAAGGGTTTTTTACAGAATGATAGAAAGTCTTCCAAAGATCACTGGGATGATTGTGCGTTAAGCTGGGTTGTTTGTATATGTTGACTACATTAAAAAATGTGAAATGAAATATAATTACTAATACGTTCGTCTGTGCTTCGAAAAGTGTTATAAACCTACCACATCATTTATCTAGATCAACTTCCACAAGTTTACTAGCATTTTTAAGTCGCATCACAGGGGTCACATGAAGCCGAAATTCAATTTTTCACAGGAGAAGGACCGCATAATCTCCGCGCACGCATGTAGCGAAAATTCAATTTAGCTTACGATTCTGCACATTCTCAAATTGTGATCCGAAAAGTTTTGGATCAGAGTTCATTTCAACATCGAGTCCAGTTGTTGAAGAAATACCAGTTATTGAGGCTTTACAAACAAAAATTTCAGACAGCCTGACGAAAAATTAACTGGACAAGTACAAAGAAGCGAATTTTCAATCAAAAATACTACAGACCCAGAAATTGTAAGTTAGAATGCGGATTCATCTTATTGTGATTTAGCTGCTTATATAACCACACGCATAAGGTTCAGACTACATTGTAATTCTATTGGTTCCATCACTGAGGTGATTTACTGCATAAGGAACGAGGCTGGATTTCATCTAAGGAAACCTACTATTGTAAATGCGCATTTCAAATCACTTCATACGTTTTCACCGATTTGACGCAAGACAGTTGGATTTGAATGAGCTAAACCCAGATCAACAGATAGTGTTTTCATAGATTGAAAACCACCGACAATTGATCGCAGCTGTCGCATTCGCATAGACTTTCCAGTCGGCCCCTTTCGAAAAGAAGCACTACACACAAGTTTCGCTCTCATTAGAGCTCATCGGTAGTGCATATCCTCGCCACTGCCTAGACTTGAACCACGGACACGCTGTTCATGAGGCAACCGTGTTTACCACTGGGTCAAGTCCCGGCAGTGGCGAAGATGTGCACTACTGACGAGCTCTAATGAGAGCGAACCTCGTGTCTAGTGCTTCTGTACGAAATGGGCCGACTGGAAAGTCTATGCGAATGTGACAGCTGCGATCAATTGTCGGTGGCGTTTAATCTATATAAAAATCAAAATCCCCTACAACTCATCAGTATTCAAATACCGCTCAACAAGTCAATGATTTCTGTGATTTCAACTTGGAGAGTAGTCCCAGTCGAGGAGTCATCGATTGGAGTTAACAGGGCAGTTACTGTGTCTCCTCTCGAGACGATCGGGCAACCTGACCACCACTCACAAGCGAAAGTGGTTGAGTGTTCACATATGATAATTCGGTCGTGCTTAATGTGAGAAATTGTTTTGATGAAGAATCTTAGCTACACAAGGTGATGCGTTTTTGACATCTTAAAAACATGAAAAACTGGGTTCAGTTTTATAACTTCAACAGTGCAGAAAGAAAACATTTGTTACGATATGTTAATATTTCGTTTGCTCTCATCAGTCGCAAACGTAAAACATGCAAGTTATATATGACAGACAAATAGAGATAGACAGGATATGGACACGCATACAGTTACACCACGTATTAGATCATCACCCCAACGGCCATCGCCCACATCTGTTAATGGGACAGATTGGTTCCGGACAAAATTGACAGACATTTCTAATCAAGTTTTATTAGCACCCATTCGTTAGCAGTGCTGTCTGAAACAAGAACACTATCAAGCCATGAAACAATTGAGAGGAATGCCACACTTGGTTCTGGTGTTGTCATCAAGAGCAAGGACGATTATGTGGATGAAATAAGTATTACTTCGGGAGACCAACGAAGGTTTAAGATAGACAAAAAACTGATAACAACCTACTGTTGGAAAAGCAACTAGCAAAGCAACTTCAGATACTACTGTTCCACGGCCATATATTTCGTAATCAGTATAGGAACATGGAGCCAATCGGCACAAAAACACCACAAACGAGAGGTGCACCAAAAATACACAAGGATGGAGAACACCCGCTATCAATTTTGTGTATGAAAAATTCAGCATATCATAAAGTTGTTCGATGGCTGCTTGAAATTTTAGATCCCATTCGCAAAATGTTATCACCGCATTGTTTAAAGGTGTGTTTTAAACTAGCAATGACATTGGAACGCATGTCGATGAGTCCATAAGCTATTTATTCGACTGACCTTGATTCTCTTTTTATGAAAGTTTCTTCGTCAGACAGTTGAGTTTTCATGTGGTTTTATTTCCAGCCAAAACTGTGATATAGGTAGTCCACATGAATATCTTATGGATCTCATTTTATTGCGTACAGAAAATATCAGGTTCAATTTTGAAGCGCTTTCTTATAGACAAGTAGATGGAGTGGCTATGGTTGGTCCGTTAGGTCCAACATTGGCTGACATCTTCTCAGGAATTATTGAACGGCAAGTCTCTGATAATCTTGTCAAAGCCTTATTGTATAAACGGTATGTTGATACTTTTTTGATTTTTACGGATATTAACCATTTCGATTTATTTTTTAATGTTCTAAGCACTATTCGTCCGAACCCCTCCATGTCTCACGAAAGGGAATCAAACGGTAGTTCAGCTTTATTAGATGAACTCATCACTAGGCGTGAAGATGAGACATTAAAACGATCGGTCCATCGCAGAGCAACATGGGATGGACAATATCTCCAGTTCTCCAGCTGTGCCTCAATAGCATACAGGAAGGGTTTAGTCAAAACCCTATTTCATAGGACCAGGCGTATTTGTACCCCTGATAAGCTGCAGATGGAACAAGAAGTGCTGCGAAAAATTTTTCTGGCAAACGGATATCCCCAAAAGTTCATAGACATTCACAGTATGATGAACGAATGCTATGAACCAGTGCAAACGGCTCAAAAGAAAAGCATTTTTCTATTTTTGCAATTTAAAGGCGATCATCTGGCAAACAGTAGGCACAAATTGCAGTGTGCCCTATTACGTACCTACGCGGCTGCCCAATTACGCTTGCTTCACATCAGCAATGGACCAGTTCTGCACAATCACGAACGCATTCTGCCTGGCTATTTTGTCTCTCACGTTGTCTATAATTTTACTTGCAGTTGCCGTGACGTTTACACAGACAGAACAGACCAACGGCTATCTCAGTGAGTGACAGAACACGTTCCAAACTGGTTAAGACAATTCATGACACAACAATCTGAAACCGCTGAAGCCGATCCTCGAAGCCTAGCATCATCGACTGCCAGACATCTCTTGACAACAGGTCAACAGGTTGAACCATTTAACTCATTCAAAATATTGTTACGCCATCAGAACCCGAAGCCACGTTGATCAAAACTCACCAGCCGGCGCCAGGTGTACAAAGTGGTTACAGTAATCCATAGGGTTGCTATGGTAGTGATGACGATACGTGGTGTAACTGTATGCGTGTCCATACCTTGTCTATCTTTATTTGTCTGTCACACATAGCTTGCATGTTTCACGTTTGTGACTGGTGAGAGTAAACAAGATGTTGAGGTATCGCAACATGTCTTTTTTCTGCATCGAGGACCTTAACATTGGATGTGGACTGGTCCCAGCTGAGGATGAATAAAAGACTATGCTCTTCTTGGAGTGCTTGTTCGACCAGGTGTGTTAAGATTTCCCATAGAAGTAACGTGTGTTACTTTTGGTGGACAGAACCAATGGACTACTGGCACTCTAATTCGAGGTGTGTCCGCCCCCACTATCGAAATATCAAAGTATCACACAAGTTACCCAACGACTGCAATACACGTGAAGTTTGTGCCACTTGTAGTCCGATGGATATGAAGTCCTGCTCAAGAAATGATAGATTATCGGTGTAACCCTCCTTCAAGATCTCTTCACTTGACAATTGCAAACACACAGGACACGGGGCTAGGAAATGTTTTGGTGGATAAGAGTTATCGTGTATTATATTACTACCACAGAAGTCATTACGGTTTCAACAGGAACAAGCCAACAACACTGAGTCGTTCTCCTACCATCCACGCTAACTGGCTGTCAGCAAATCGATCTTTAGGGAGTTAGTCAATATAAGAGAAATCTGAGGTTAACAACAAGCAACACAACCTATCGATGTGTCTTTAAAGTCGCATATTTGTAGCTGTATACCCAACCTCAGTAGAATACATTGTGGTAATAGAGGGCTGTGAAGCAAACAAGGTAACATATTGTTTACAAATTTTTTGATGCAAATTACTATTGCAACCAAAACTTTCTTGTCAGACAGAACTCAGCGTTACTTTGTTGCTATGACAGCACATATCCATAATGCACCAGCTTAACTAGGCTCTCGCTCTAGCATGAGCGATATTCTGACTGCTATCATGAACAACGTCAAACTTTTGAAGTATGGTTGTACGGTCTTCGTTTAATTTACCTTCGACATTCCTGAATGATTACACCGTTTCTTTCAACTGATTGCAATTCACGAATTAATTTGCGGTACGTTATTTGGTTGGAAAGTTCACAGTTGAATTTTTTGATAGTTTGAAAATATTTGCCCAGGAAGAGTTGAAATCAAATCATAGTTCCTTGCACTGATGTGAGAAACAAATAGCAATAGGTAATTGTACTTCGGTCGGCGTATTTATTTATTTGAGATTATCATGAAACAATTGAGATAAGTCATCAAATTGTGTACTTTTGGGATGTCTTGAAGAATTTCTTTCCGAATTGCTGCTCGTGGAGTTAATTGTCTCTTTTTGTTTATGGGGTATTTACACGATGTAATCTTATTTTCCGGATGGGAGTCAATTGTTGGTTTTTCCCACAAGGAAAGTGTAAGGCAAACCACTTGTATGCAGTACAAAATATGGCGTCGAACATCCTGGCATACTGATACAGATCTAGCTAAGATTGAGATTTTTACAGTTCAGTCGCTTTCAGTTTTCTATAATAGTGTTCAGCAATAAGAACAGAAGACGCAACATGGTCACAGTTTTAATTAGGTTTGGTAGGTAAATAAACGATTTGATTTTTTTCCATAGTTTACATTTTAAGCAAAGTTACCTGTGTCATACTGACAGATTCACGACAATTTTATATCTGGTTGTGTGGATCAGACTGAAACGCAAATTCAAGAGTTCGAAACTGTTAGTTCTTGCGAGTTCACCAGACATTTTACAGAAATTTTTGATGCCGGAGATTTCAACCTATTACCGCCGGGTATTTGCAAATGGAGATGTTATCCTATAGTGGTTCAGTGTACTGAGAGAAATGTGATATATTCTAACCATTTGCAAAGGACAATTATAAAACACCTCACAAAAACGGAGGAGTTCTAAAGTATGGATTGTTATGTTTTCACGATACCGAAGTAGTGCCGTGTTTACATGTTAAGCGAATTTGTAATTTGAATTACCATACTCAGTTGTTTACGTATTGGCATTTTATCAGTTGACTTGCGCTTTCTTTACTAACATTGATATTAATCATAATGAGTAAAAAGCGATAGATACTATGATGATGAAACACAAAAAAACATTTCGGTCCATTCGATTTGAACAGGTGTAGCTTCCTGAGCAATAGAGATTTGAATGGGTCATAAGTGAACGTCTCAGATATGGATATCCGGTGAGAGTTCAAAGTCTTTCTGGCCATACGGAAGGAAAGAACGGTAGTCGGTTTTGCTGTTCTTGAAGGCGGGTTTCGGAAGTTCATATACTGTGAAGAGGGGACACTATAGCGATAGAAAATACTAAGTCTGTCTGGGTCGATTAGACCATAGGTTAACTGCGTACAGGCAAGTATTTATAGGGAAATATCCGAAAGTTTAGAGGTTAGGGATAGCTCACAGTGCTGATGGATACTCCACTGACAAAACAGCGGCAAACAACAGAAAATGCAACAAAGAGACAACCTTCGGAACTGAACTCCAGTGTGATGGCTTATCTGCCGTCGAAATTTGATCGTCGACTTTATGTGTTCATTCCCGCCCTTCCATTTCCGTCTTGGCCACGTTGATGTTTCTTTAAATCTTTTCCTCGCTGTGGTCCGAAGGTTTTGTCTAACCGATTATGTTTGTCCGTTAAATTGCTGTCAAATACCAAACTTCCAGAAAATCTGCTGCGTGTGTGGTGTTTCATTGAACGATGACTTCTGCAGCGTTCGTACAGGACGTGGGTCCACTTTGGTCTTTACGAACAAAACTCAGTTAGGGTTGGTCGAGTTTCTTGACGGCTGATTCTTGTTTATAAAGTCGTTTAGATAGCTTTCGTCCGGTTTGGCCTAGTTAATGTTTTTTGAAGTCGCTGGATTTAATTTCGATTGTTTCGTTTACTTTGTCGGTTGATTTGAGCTGTTCTTTTGATTTTGACGGAATTTTGCGTATAGTTACTGTTAGTTTTTGTGCAGCCACGGTGTCCTGTTGTTTCAAAACCTTGCAAACCCTACTGTGTTTTTGAAATCTCGTAGAGTTTTCTGTCGTTTTGATTATTTCATGGGGTAGAGCTGTTTTCTTTGTCAGTAGGCTATATCTGATGGAAATTCTTGGATATATGTTTCGAAGGAACACCAGGTAGATGCACTTTTCTCTCTCTTGCGTTCGAGTTCTGCGATACTGCAATGTGTTTCTGTTCTTCTAAACAGAGTTTGGATGCTGCTGCTCTTGTGGTGGTTTAGGTGGTTGTTGTGAAGGTTTATTAGTTGATCCATATGTGTTTGTTTATATTTGAAGTCTGAAAGTGATTTGTGGGGACGTTAGATTTGAAGAAACTTCGATGAACACACTGGGGAATATTTTTTTTTTCATAACACATCACAGGAATCGTGTTGTGTCAGAAGGTATGGAACAATCCCTTTGACGGCTAACCTGTGCTAATATGTGTCCAATTACCTTGAGATACTTGTACAACAGGTAGTTGATATCTCTTTTTGGCTAAAAACTTACTAACCAACTCAATCTATGCTAGCGTTGGGCTGACGGTATGGATGACAATTCTGTTTTTCTGAGTGTGTCATTCCTTGCGAATGTTTTGCCAAACAAGTCTGATACATGTAGCCATAAGGAGTCACTTTATGCGGCTGAACCAACACTAGACAAGGGAGTTTGTAACCAAGTAGAAATTCTCTTAGATGTTCATATTACTTCCGAATGATTCCTACCTTACTTTTGCTTGGTGGCTAAGTAACCTTAGACTAATGCGTTACGACCTTTTACCTAAGTGCCATTGATTCTGTTGCCCAAACCCATTAAATTCATTTCAATCGTAAAGCAGTCCTCATCCTTATCTTACGTGAAACTAGGTGAAAACGTAATTGAATTAAGATGTCCAACATGTTTCTTGAACAAATTGACCACTTATATTTCTTACAGTGTACTACACCTCTCCATGAGGTACACTGTTAGAATACAAACGTCTTAAGAAGTTGTCACCTGCTGTGTCATCGTGCTATTCTTCGATGTAGACTTTAAATGGTGATGTGTGAGATTTTAAACTGGAAATGTTCCACAAATATTCCACTAGTCGTTGAAGTTCCACAAATTAAAGTTACCCGTTGCTTACTGTTACCATTGTCAATCACAGCAGCAACCCTTCGATAACATCCTATAGTTAGTCTAGAAACAGACAACTTTACCTTGTTTTCCAAATAACATTTCCTCGATGGATGCCTTTATATTTTATCTACCCGCTTCAGTACACCACTCATTAATCCACTCGTTTAATTAAACGAGCATTCACAAATTTGGAACTTGGAACCTTCACTCAACACTAATTCGTACTGTCCATCGAAATTCTTTCTTTCAATTCTATTGCCACACACACCGTATCTTTTTTCCACAAGCTCTCAAGCAATCGACAATATGTTTTTCCAGTCGCAAATTAAGGCTAACTTAAACAGCATGTCTTCATATTCGGTTAGATCAGCCTCAAATATTGTGATCAAGAATTACGACTTAACGGTTTAACCTGGATACATTTTGCTATCAGCCCTAAATTTCGTGATGAATGCTTTGTGGTACTGCTTTTGCTATTGCAATGTATAACCAGAGTACTGGAGCGTAATCCCATTCGGTTTTCGAGTTCCTCAAAATGTAACACTTGTCGATGTTTACCCGAAGATGCGAGTTATAGATAGGCTTATCAAATTGCCCGGTGAAGATGGATATTGGGTATGTGTCTGCTGTTAAAGTAATCAACTCTCCTGTCGGTTTATTTCAGCTGCTTAAATATTCCCAATTTGAGATGAAAGCGTGGAACAATTTAGTTGACGAAACATGTTCTCAAACTGAACTTCAAAATTATGTTATCCAGCAAGCTACCTTAGACAACATTTTCAAACACATGAAAATCTCTTGCAAAATCATCAGACATGAACAACGACGAAATATCTCAGCTGTATCAAGTTACCGGGGAGCTGTACAGGACATTAAAAATTAGTTTACCTTCTCGACAGCTAAGACTATTGAACATTTCTATGCCAGCTGTGTGCCTT
Organism: Paragonimus skrjabini miyazakii; assembly: GCA_014338405.1. NCBI lineage: Eukaryota > Metazoa > Platyhelminthes > Trematoda > Plagiorchiida > Troglotrematidae > Paragonimus > Paragonimus skrjabini miyazakii. Next base: position 195,940 of record JTDE01000632.1, read on the forward strand.
CACTTTAACTAATCAATGTGAACGTCGCCAATTTGACCTGTCACACGTGTTCTTGTCAGAAGGACGCAGTGTTGTATCCTGGTCACTTCAGAGGTCATCGGGATCCAGGTGCGAAATTCCTATCTATGCTCACACAATTTCTTGTGTAAACGCTGAAGTCGTCATGGCCTGCCGTCGTTGGAACAATTGGCACGACACCACAGAAGCCATGCCCATAACCTCCAGACTCACATTACATAAGGTTCTAAACAATCCTGACTTGATAACTACTTTTGTATCTGATGTGTTATATTTGACTTAGAGACACCGCATCGAAAACACGTTTGTTTACTACGTTCCGACCCCTGGTGAAAAACATTTCATTTACTAATACGTAGTGCATTAAACCCTTAGACTTCACAAAATTGGCAGTGATGTGAACAGTAGTGAACCTGAAATGACATCTCGTCCTGTGCTTGTAACCAGTTGGTTTAAACGAGTTCACTGTTTCGGTTAATATTTTTAGTACACGGTTGCTCTAGGTTTGCAACCTTACGCTCCCTCTTAACCTGTCCAAATTAGGTCTAGCATTGTCCAGGTGAGACTTGTACTACTAACACGTCCAAATGAAGTGATAAACATGCAATCCGCTAAGCCAGCATTGTTTAAAAAAGAAATGTGGCATAAAGTAGAGATTTCACGACGTTCCACGGTTTAAACCCACAGGACGATGTATTAATTAGTTACCGGAATGACCGTCACAGTGATACAGCTGCTGAATGACTAATCAACCTGGTTTCTCTGGAGGTATACATATGTTGCCGAAATAGTTTATCTGTGGTTAGAAATGCAGTCAAACAGAGATGAATGGGTCACCAAGCGTGTACCCTTTAAACGACAGGAAAAGACTGGGAATCAGAAATATAATTCATGCTACTACGTTACACGTCTCAATCCAAACAGTGTACGTCATACGTTACAAGCATTACTGAATAACAGAGAGTTATCGATAGTTATTTTAAAAAAATCAACAACCATGGCCAAAGCACCTGCATTCTGATTAATTTTATTGTATATCGCTTGAAGCGCTTTTCGTTAAACCGTGAACAAATACAGTTGACCATCAGTTGACAATGGAATAGCTTTCCCTGTTTCCAACAAACTCCCATCTCCCTTGCTACATCCATCGTCTAATTGTCAACCTCAAGAGAACGAACATAAATATCAAACTGTCGTCAACATTCGATCCACCCACTTTAAGCACCTTGCGTCTTTTGGGATTTAATTTTTTCATTGATTTTCCCTCAACCACATTCTGATTGCGTGCTAAATCCATTTATCCCCGGAACTGACCAATATTTAATTAATTAGACCATCATGCGAATAACTCGTTCTCGGTTTGCAACATTGCACAAATCAGTTTTACCACGGTCGGCT
>JTDE01000632.1:199451-217649 GCA_014338405.1 Paragonimus skrjabini miyazakii
ATCACCTCTAATGAACAATACAAGACTCACATATGAAATGTAAGTGCTCCTTGTTGTATTTTGATGTTTGCACGCAACGTGAGGTTAAATGTTCTGGCAAGTTTTTTCCGGTGTCTAGCACAAAAGACAAACTGAAAATAATTATGGGTAAGAAAATATCTGTTGGTCCTTGCTTTATTAGCAAGTGCAAATCAAGCACTGTGACATAAAGATTTGCAAAAATTGTCGTGTCCACGCAATTGCCCGATTATATGTTCTTCCTGACAAAATGGTTTGAATTGGAGTCAAGGGAGGTTTGTTGGAAATAGCCAGCTTCAAAACATATCACCATCGAGGACTGAAACGAGGTGAGGACTTACACACTTGATGGTGCGTGGTTGTACCACAAAATGGTAGTCTGGATAATGACAGTGCGTGTTGCTTTCAGCGCACGTGCCGATTAGCAGTTTTCTGAACCTCTCGAAGGAATTAGCTTTGATCAAAACGACTGGTAACGGGTTCCGGTCCAAAAGGAATATGACTACAAAGCACTTCTGTATGCACGGCAACTCGCTAATTTTACCCTACATTTTCGTAGAACTATCCAATGAATCATCAGCTGTGCCTAGTGAGAGAATTGATACCACATTCAGAAAGGTTCGCAACGGAGTAGTGAACCTATTTGACTGTATATACCACACAGTATACAAATTGCAATCACGTAGTCAGTTGCATTGGTTCAGAATTTCCTTGATCTCAAAGTTCCACTTTGTGATCTCTTGTAAAACTGACTATATGCTCACGATTTCGCTTCAAACATTCTACTCCCAATTGCCTTTCTACTCATTTCCACTGTGTGACAACCAGTGATATACAGACTCCTGGCCTTGACAGTTCTAGGCCGCAAATGAAGATTTCGTGTCGACTAAAAGTCGCCAGATTCTTTGGAGTCAACGCTTGGGAAACTAAATACAAGTAGAACAAACAGCGTGGAAACCAGACTGAACAGTACTCATCTTTTACACAAATGTGAACGGGTTAGTGAACAAACGTTTAGTTCGAAGATCAGTGGTTGTTTAATATTTCCCACAGTTCTTTTTAGTGAAGTTTGTTATTCCTGGATGAAAAATCCCATCACTTGAAAGAAAAAATGATACACTGGAAGGGTGTTCTTTTGAGATTGTGACAAGGAAGATCAGTTCGATTAACTTACATCGTGTTTTAAGTGACATGTGGCGCAATTTTGTCAGCTTATCTGTTCTCTGATAAAGTGGGCAGAAAATGGTATAGCGGTGATTAAACTGAAAATATAGTTCGTACAGTCAGTTTTACTGTATATACAATAAATTACTTGATATAGTAGGACTATAAGAACAAGTACGTCACTGCTGGGTTCAATACATTCAGTTACGCATTTCAGTGCAAATCCAATTTTGTAGTCCTACCGCAATAAAATGTCAGGAAAGCGTTATTTTCATTGCTTTTGCCCTTTTTTGTCCTTCAGATAAACAGCACTAAGTTTTATGACTAAGAATATAAGTTACACCTGCTTTGTTTCCGTTTTTCCATACAGATAGTACTTGAAATAAACGAACTGCCTTCCAAGGAACATGAATCAATGGTACAACTTGGCGTTCTCTTCTATCTCATTGGTTTAGCATCTGACCAATCACATTGCTTTAATTTTGTCTGTAGGTCACTTTCAAATTTGGTTTACATTACCCGTTATGGAGTTTTCAAGAGAGCTTCATTACGTGGAATAATACATTTTGGATGCCAACATGTGAGCAAGTGACTCATCTCTTATAAATAAGGAAACCGGTTTGCGTGTGTGTGAATTCGACGTTATGGGATACTAAACATGCGAGACATTTACGAGAAAAACGATCATCTGAACAACAAAGCAGTGGAGGATGATGATTCCAGTCTATACTCTGAGGCTTCGCTTTCTCCAAGCATGGTCTACCGTCAAGCATGTGCACGTAGAGCAACCGAACGCGAGCAACGAACGACCACTTTGGTTGGCGGTGTCGGACGAAGGGGAGCTGTGGTTGATGTGGAGGCAATTATGGTAAATTGTTTATATTCGCAGTCTCATCGGGAATGCTTTACTGGGAAAATTCGATGTTGTTGCTGTGGCTTTTTATTTAAGTAGTGTTAGATCGCTGACTCTTTGTCTGTTCTGTGCGGTCCCACGCAGAAAACAATGCCTACTCCGTTTGTTCATTAAGGAGGCCATATAATCTGGGTAACAAATGATTTGGGTTAACTAAAATTTGGCAAACTCTCATTCATGTACTGTAAGACATCTAAAACAGAACGTAAAATATAGTAAAGTTTTACACAAGGTGTTTAATCCCCATATTCAGTAATAGAAATGGGTCAACACTTGTTGTCTTTCATTTGTAAGGCTCCGTAATGTGAAAATGTCTGGATTGGAATAGAATATTATTCAGATAATATGTTTTGTTCAGTTTGGGATGGTCATCATTGCCGGCCAGTAACGCGATTACAAGTCAATTTTTTTCTGCTCACCGGATACTTGCAGTAGTTTTGCATGTTCGGTTAACATCTCGAGGATTTTTGGATGACAGACTTTGGGCGAGGTGAAATTTGTATGTGTTATGCAGTCATTCTTGACAATATCGACATCTTACGAAGTCCGACGAGATCGAAATTTCTGTTGAATAACTTGATTAAGTTTTATAAAAACCACCGTGGGAAACAGATGACAGAAAAGCAGAACTAAATTCCTTCGTCCATACGCGCAGCACAATTGTGGGAATGTACACAGTATACCTTCGTTGAAAAATAATCCCATGGGTCAGCAAACACATTAAATTCTACGTCGTATCACCTGGGAAAAACACTAATGAATAAGTTCCTTTCCAACAAAAAGTAACTTGAATGTCCTAGACGAGCTGAACAAGTACAGGTTTGGTTTCCACTGAATTGTTGATACGTTTCAGGCTGTCCCGTTGCAGTGAGAGCATGACGATTTGGGGAGATTTCCTTTGGTGTAAAAACTAAATTAATTTAGAAAAGACCCAATTGTAGAAAATCTGGACTTCGGCTGGATTCAAACTAACGACAGACACAACATACCGAGATGCGGCGAAGGTTCTACCAGCTAAGCTATGAAACTCCTGCGCCAGTTTAAATCCAACGGAGGTACAGATCTTTTACATTTGTGTCTCTTCTAAATTATCAAATCTGCCAAACTAATTATCAGCAATTTATTAAGTTCTTTTCAGGTAAAGCGGAATACTCAATCACACATTCAGATACCTTTTATCAGCGAGTCAACTTATCCGTTAAAGAATGGTGCCTCAGCAAAACAGCGGCAATGTTCATATGACTCATTGAAGGAAACTGGCAATTGGGTTACAGTGGCATAACCAGTTCCGGGTCCGAACGAAAGCCAAAGAAACGTCTGCAAAAACTACCTTCTTAGACTGTACATTCTGTAACGATTCCTTGAAGCAGTATATTCATCAAACGGAATTGGTCTCAAGTAAACGAATTAATAGTTTATGTGACCGTTATGTTGAAATTCTAAGATTCCTGAGACTTGCGATATCTTATCAACTTCGGGCAGTGACACAAAACGTGTACAGGTTTTTACCAGTATTAGACAGCTAACGTTATCAGTTGTATTATTTCATACAAAATCAATCCATTTTGGGATTAGATATTGTTTACACTAACAGGGAACAAAATTCTTGTCGGCCTGTACAAATAGGTGTATATTTTAATGGAATACAATTGCATAACAGATTGGTTGAAATAACGTGCTGGTGTAAGTAGTTCGATATTGACATCGTGTCAACATACAATGGTTAAGTGAGAAACATTTTTCGTCATTTCAAGACTTTGGCTAAAACTCCACCATGTTAATCATAAAATTAAAGATGAATTACAAATTTTAACTGATCAAGAATTCAACTGAGTTCCACAATTTAAAAACGAAACGTTTTACTTTCCATTGCTACAGAAATTTCGGAACAGGGTAGCTTGATAGACACAGCACGAATTAGTTTTCATCTCGTACAGACATATTTCAAATCAATGAGAAAAATACATGTAACCAGAAACAAAAGTAATGCTGTGAGGCGATTTTCTTGAACAACACGTTGTAAAAATTGACCTCTTTGAAAGATAGCGCAGTCAAACGAAACTCTAGTGTCTACCTGATGAATTTTGTTGATTGCATTGTCAATGTCTGTTTACAGAACATCACATTTTAACGAGTTTCGCAACTACCTGTGAGTTGTTGATCTACTAGCCATGGTCAGATGGTCACTTCTAATCAGCACCCATCGTTAGCTTTGCTTTTTCCCATGACGCTATCCACCCGTTTTGCCCATAACTTTGTAATCAAACTCTTCTACTTCAATATCAAGATGATATTGTGACGAACTCTAGTTACCTCGTCCTTCTTACTAGATGGTTAGTTCGATCTATCAATTTAGTCACAATTCCGCAGTTTGTCTCCTGACATGGTCGATTGTATCGATGTGCTGGTTTCACTTATGAAAGTTAGTTTCCACACAACTATTTTTAATTATTTTTATGGGGTTTATTTGGTTATTTTGAGGTGATCATTAGTCGCTTATAATTCGACACTTAAATTCCTCCCCTCACCCACTTCACTAGTTATCAAAAAGTATATAGACTCACACACGACGAAAAGTTCATGTTTTGCTTCTCTGGGTTTGTTGGCAGTGTCCTCCAATTATAGTTGAAACCACCGCAAAAAAAAAGCTGGATCACTCGTTTTTTTTTTACTTGAGAAATGTCCACATCTAGCCTTTTACCTCATACAAATCAAACCATGAATTCAAGCGTTTCTGAATGTGGTGCCACATACTCAACTAAGTCAGGGTCCGATGATTCAGTCACACACACCTAGCCTTACATTTGTTCTCTTATCCTCTATTTAACCTGACCTTTCCTTATGCCTGGAGTTCTTGGTATTGAAGTACGGACAACGGTGAATAGATCGCCCTTCCCCAGTGAAAATGATTACCGATGTTTACTGAATTGCTTGTGCATTTCAATAGACTTCTTATTATTGAATGAGCTACACGTTCAATTATTTTTCTCTACTTGTTGAAAGTGTAATTAGGTGAACAATAACAAATTCACCTTTCAGCCTTTAAAAAACATACTGTTGATGACACATGAATTACGTCTCGTTGTAACTTGACATTTTTGACCGAATCCAACGTTACTTACAGTGTATGTTCATGCCTAATGAATATTTTTGGTGAGCTAAGTTAAGGAGTAAACCTGTTTTTATTCTGAACTCTTTGGAAATAGATGAGCTATTTATCATATTTTCCAGGAAAAGTTGCCGACCTCATTTCTGTCTTATTTCCTCAGGGGGAGTACATTTTACGGAAGATAGCATAGCGTTTGTTGAAGTGAATAATGTAATGGTTTGGAAAGGATTTGACAGTTTGGTAGTACAATGTAAATTCGCTTGGTTGAAAGTACTTTTATACAATGGTTAAGTTACGCTTTGAAAACGTGAGCACTGTTGTTCTTCAGAGTTAATCGGTTTTACCTGACCTTGAGATAAAATATTTACCAAGTTTTCAGTAGTCTGTTTCAAATGATCTAACGAAAATCGCCTAATGCATTCTCGATGTGTGACAGCAAATTGATAGCATAAATTATTCATGGGATATTCCGAACATTTGCCCCTTAAATTGTTACCGAGGTTCGCCGATTTTTTCTGAATGGCTAGTTGTAGAAACGCCACAAACCAAACCAAATTCGCAGAACTCGCGGAGGGTTGGATAACATATGAAATGGTTAATGTTGGCGTATCTCTTTGAACAAACAGAAAAGTACCGTACCGCCTCACTAAATGGAAAAGAAAACAGTGATTATTTATTCAGAGATATCCTGCTTATAATCACATAAAACTGAGGGGGAACAAGCATGCTGTTCGACAGAGAATAAATCAATCAACATTTATCATACTGGCGGTCTACACTCTTCTTAGACGACTGTAACATGCGATAAGTCCAGAACAAGAGACGTAGGAATAGGTATGCAAAGAATCTTTCGAAGGTAAACTTACCAATCGGAAGAACTGTGATATCCGAAAATAAACTGATACTGTTAGTTGGTGCAAATAACATGAACCAGGGATGTATTACATACGATGAACAAGAGGTTTGTTTTGTATGCAAGACTCTACAAAAAGTCGCCAACGCGTTTCTTACTTCGCACGGTAACCCATCATCCAATGCTGACAAGTAATAGATTTGGGACGACTGGTTTCTGTTTATGGTTATTTTGGCGACAGGGCTAACTGGCTCAAGAGAAGCGAATTTTCATGAAAACACTTCTAGAAGATTTGAATGTAAGTGAAAGTTGTTTGGCAGTCAACAAATATAAGTCAAAAAACGTTCCATCAAACAACAACTTGAACAACACTGTTAACTTAACTAGTTAAGTAAAAAGGAGTTCTTAAAGTCCAGTGATAAACAGGCCGAACGAACTTAGCAGACAAGTAGAAAAATCACAGTACTGTTCAGATCGATACGATTTTAGTTCCTCTTATCATAGTGAGCTAAAGGGTAAGTTTCGCAAAATGCTAACGGTTTCTTTATATCCGTCAGTCTGGGGTACATACCCAGTAATTCAATATGAACAATTCATGACAACGGAAAATGACGTTATACGATGAACTCTTGGTGAAAGGAAAGCCTGCTTCATAAAATTCATAGGATTCATGAGACGTGTACATGTTACTGTTAGCCGAAGAACATTACCCACATATGGACCTGTGTTGGTCGGTTTAGATATAAAAAAACACTGGAAGATTGCCTTAGTTGTAGAGAGTCAGCAAAAATAGATTATGGAATGAAAGGCCAGATAATAGTAGGCGGGATTGGAAACACAACCACCAAGCTCACCAATCATACAGTATTGATGAGTAGTAGGGGATTTCAAACATCGCTCACAAATTGTCGAAGCTGCCACATCCCCTTGGACTTTCCAGTCGACACCTTTCAAATAGTGGCACTTGCTTGAAGTTAAAAAACAGTTGCTGTGTCTTCTCTCCAGGCGAGTTTGACTGAACTTTCACATATGACGATTCAGTCATGCTTAATGTGAGGTCAGTGGCGCAGTAGTCAACAAGGTTGCCTCAGGAAATCGTGGTCGGAGTTCTAGTCCAGGCAGTGACAAGGATATGCACTACTGACAAGCATACAATAATCAGACTGCATTTTACGGCATAGAACAATTAGCTAGTATCAACAGGGAGAGGTCGGGCATACCTTCTGTCTGCCGCAATGAGTCTGATAATCAAATTACCAATATTCGATTTAGAACTTGGAATGGATTTGCCAAGACTGTGCTAAGATCTACTTATCGATGACGTTATCACAACAGACCGTGTTAAGTTGTTCAAACTTGGGTTAACCAGGATGCCAAAGGATTGTTCTTTGTGAGTCAACTGCCTCATCGGATGTTATAACATTGTCGGTTACTCATGAGACGGTTATATTTGGCAGAGAATGTTGGGGCCAATGTAGAACTGCATATTAAAAACTACGACTCTTCTGTTATGCCGACAGCCCACTGAGAACTACCCAGGTTTATTTAAACGACATTGACATGGAAAATCCTAGTGCTGTAACCTGTTTTTTGGCTGCATGTTGTATCTTCACAGTAAGAGTAGTGTCATACACCAGTTGAGATGACAAGTTTGGATATTTAGGTCAAGATTAAGACCTACGAGCGAAATGGTTACCACACTAAAGTAGTCTGAGTGAAACCATCCAAACGGCATGGTGATAAACCCAAGTACTTAGTTGACTTTACTGGAAACTGGTAAACTGTCGGGAGGCTGACTGAAGTCACTTTAGTCAGATGTAGCTAAGTCCCATTCGAGTGTAGCTATATCTAGAGTGCAACCTTAAATCAATACCTTGTGTAGTCACAATAACGGAGATGCATTAATTTACCTTCAGCCGTTCTAGATGGAACCTGGTTGTTTGTGGCCTAACAGGATAGCACGTCCAAATCACTCTTAGTATCTTAACTTCAATGACGCAGTGTACCTCATTCAGGTTTTGAGATGTTCACTTACTGAATGCTTACTCACTGATTACCGACCGATTACAAGGTGGACTTTTCAAATCCTCAACCCACACCTTCAGCATTAATGGAAACATAACATCAAGATGTTGAGAATTATTTTCACACGACGCTGTTAATTGTGGAACTGACTGTTATCATGGCATCTCAAAAGTAGGCACCGGGTGTATGTACCAATTCTGTGAAGCTGGTAGCAAGCCTACCCAGATGCTGGCTGCGAAGAACGTTTTAGTTTTTCTATTTGGGACCATCACCCCACTTGCATGGTGCCAGTGAGGGATCACCTGAAGGCAGAGCCAAATTAATAGATCTGAATCCTTCAGCTTGTAAACAATGCGCAGCTTGCCCTGTCTGCCGAAGGAAAACACATCCTGAGAAAGGATTTCGGTTGCCTTTGAGTAGTAATGTAGTTTCTTGGATATAATCCGCACAACACCCTTCTATGATCAGACGCTTTGTACAGTTTTAAACTGGATCCATTTCAATATAATCGTTGATTAGAATTTACTTCTTAATAAAGCTCATTTGCAGTGCATTCCTGGGAAAAAACATTGTGTTTTACAAAACGAAGCAAAACTTGTGATAGTTAAAATTATCTTCTGCAATTAACTTGTACGGTTTGTTAAACCAGGGCTGAACTATAGAAAATTTTGAATGAAACTTTCGTAAATTATTCAGCCTACTGGAACTTGCGTCAGTGTTCATGATTATCTACTGATCTGTTCACAGATGGTCCATTAATCTAGCTAACTGGTGGCATTTTAGTGGCAGTAGTTCTATTTTGCCAGATGAATCACAGAATGGAACTGTCAATTAAACATAACGCTTGGTGAGAATTATCACAAATTTTGAAAAACCTCTCTTCAGAACATTATTAACTTTTATTACTAGATTTATTTATGAATATGCATTTCCCCACACATTTGGCGCATAATTTAACTGATAAGACCTGGTTGTCCCAATTATTCCACTCCTTTATATTATCTATTGGCATCGTGTTGCCTGAAGCAAATCAATAAGATGCCGATACAACTTGTCAAGATAAACGGCTATGGGTCAGAGCGACATTGGATTTTTTATACACTGCGTACTTTTTCTCTGTCTTTATCTGTGTTGATCCATCGCGAACGTGCTAATGTTCACCCACCTACAACTGTGATAAGATGTGTTGTAAGTTGGTGAATACAAAGCTATTGAATCAGAGATTAAAAGTTCTTTGAAACTGGATTATTATTGGATAACAATGCAATAAGACTTTCAAAATGTCTTTTTATACTTAAATATTAAAACATGTTACCTTGTCAAGGAAATATTTATTTAATCCTAGGTCAGAATAAATGACTGCCCCCCTAGATTTACGCGTCTTCTGTCTTCGTGTTGCATGGGAGCGCACTTAATGTGACTATATCCTTTGTTTTTCAGTAGGTATTCCAATAACAGCAGCAGAAATTCCGTCACTCTCCCTCCCACATTTAGGATGATCTTGCAACCTGCAAAACCTCCTCGTTGATTTTTGTTCACAGGTGATAAACGCTCCGTAAATTAGTAAACTTAATCAAATTAAGGATTTTGCTAAACTGCCTTTTGAATAAAAACTTGTGGCAAATTTCTGACAGAAGTAAAAGATTACTCTCCAGCTGTGAATTTAACGAACATTCTGTTAAGTCCGTTTCACCTGCCTTGATACTTGAATGACTAGTATGCAAAGCCGTTCTCTACAGAACGCAGAAGGGACGTATTCCTCGGTGCGAATTGTTTTGCGACAAAACTGTTAACTTGGTTTTGCCGATGATTGGTCTGGTTTATCCTTCCCGCTCCACCAAACTCTGTAAGTAATATTTTGCTTTGGTAGCCATGCACTCCCGAGGAGTTGCAGCTAGCAGCTATTCACGTAACAAAGCCTAGTTTGATCCGCCAGGCAGTAGATACTTAGGTAACAACCAGCTCGGTAGAAAACATGTTTCTAATAACAACTTGAGCTTAACGTGAATGGCACGGTCAAGTATGTGGCCAACATTGTTTCCTATCAGTTCAGGAAACTTACTCGTCCACGACTGATAACCGGCTAAGAGGATGCGTGACTCGAAATATGTCAATCTGTGAATTAATGGGATGTAAAGTTGGTAAATATTTGTTTCGGCTATTCTCATAAGGCATTCAAGTAGGATGTGTCAGAAACACTCGAGGAAATCAGAACACCAGTCAATGTCACACAATAGTTCGGTGCACAAAGGTGGCGCACGTGCCCTCCAGGAAATGAGTGCCTCTTGATTCCAGATGATGCGTGCTTTCACTGAATTACAAGTGAGTTTCGAACAGCTGATCAGAATGAAGTGTTCTGAAACAGTTCGTATGACGGATTTAGTTTAACTGACCTGGTAATGTACCAAAGTGACATAGGTGTGCACCTATCGAACCCAAATAATCCGCTTTTAAATATGTCATATAGAGAATATTTGAAATATTGAGTTCCCTTTATCCAATTCATTAAGACGGCAAGAAGACATACACTGCGAGATGCAAGCATTTCGTTTATTCTTATCAGTCGATTACATAAAACGTTCGGGTATATAGGTTAAGGGCTTAGCGACAAAACAATGAAATGAACGAAACATCACATGGGAGCAATCAGGGTTCACTGCCACGGTAACGAAATTGATTGCGTCAGCACCTTTGCCAATAAAGGGCCGGTGCGTGACGCTTGATCAACAATGCCTCTGAGAATGCCAACAGCCTGGGATTGCGGTTACGCAATAGAACCATGAACGAAGTGACCGGGTCAACCACATGACCTTTTGCGATTAAGTGTTTCGCGATCGAAGACGCCGGATTTCTGTTCGAGTGTTGGCCTACTGACCCACGTTGAGTCATTGTTTGCAATAGCCAGTTCGGGATGTGTTCCGCCTTCCTCTGTCGTAAGTTTCGGTCCGTTCTGCCAATGTATGAGTCACCGCAACCGCAAGTGCACTGGTAGATAACATGAGAAGCAGAGTTTTCCGAGAAAGAACGATCGGGGCAGTGGAGATTCATCCTGCGGGTTGAAAGCAACAGGCGAAATTCCGCTGCGGGATATGCGCGATCAATGGCTGACTTGAACTTTCGACTTACATCGGTGATATTGTGGTCACCTGTGTAAGGAAGGGTGATAAAAACCTGCTTCTTCGCCACTGAATGTGGTTGGGGAGAAGCCACTCGTTCTTTGCAATGAATTTCAATAAATTTCGCCGGATACCCATTCGCAAGCAGAACACTCATCAAGAACTCCTCTTCAGACTGTAGGTGTTCGGCTGTACATACTTTCCTTGCTCGGTGAAAAACTTTTCGTACTAAACTACGTTTGTAAGCCACGGGCGCAAATGAAGAGAATTGTAGGTACTGCCCACTCCATGTGGCTTTTCGATAAACAGACCTAATAAGTGTGCCGTCTAAACGCCTAGAAATAAGGACGTCTAAGAATGGTAGTGAGTTATCGAGCTCTTGTTCATGTGTGACGGAGATTTCGATTAGTGGAATTAAACTGGTGTAAAAGGGTAATAAAATGATCAAAATCGGTAAATATTAGAATGTCAACGACATAACGCTTATAAAGTAGAGAACGGTCAATATAATCTGATAGTCCATCTTCTACCATTCCAAGAAAAATAGCAGCCAATGTTGGGCCCAACGGGCTGCCCATTGCTACACCATCAACTTGCTTATAAGCACATCCATCGAATTCAAACCGAATGTTTTCCGTACACATAATAATCAATTCTTTAAGGTAGTCGACAGGAATGGGTAAAGAAATATTATGAATCAAAATAAAATTATATAAATAACCAACTGTTTCATGTAATGGTACGTTTGTGAATAGCGAGTCAACGTCAATTGAATACATCTTTTGTGTGGAACTCACCGAACGTTTTATGTAATCGACTGATGAGAATAAACGAAATGCTTGCATCTCGCAATGTATGTCTTCTTGCCGTCTTAATGAATATAGAGAATATCCAATCGTTGGGAGGGATTTAATATTTCCATGCCCACTAGTGTCAAAAAGAGAAACATCCTGCATGAATTTGCTGTTCATTAGAGGATAATTTTCATGGAAACGTCTTTAATATGTTGTACTAGTATAGCACAACAATATTTAGTTTACCCTTCAACGCGTTGTTTAGAACCACTGCCACTTTACCGATTTATTTGTGTTTTCTTTCGAGAGGCTATCATTTCCAAAAGACGGAGTGTTTTGCAACAAAGATCACTACCGTTTTACTTCAAAATATTCTCTACATTTTCGAAACTTCTTGAGGGATATTATACTACTCCGATTTTGCTGACATGTTTGCTAAGTTATGGGTGGATTCTGTTGATTTCAAAATTGGTATATCCAGCTGTTCTACATTTGTATGAATCAGAGCCTGATGTATGCAAATCACAGTGATATTGTGTGTCAATCTCTGAACGGTCTACAAAATAAGTAAAACCGCTTGGTTATTGCTAGTCCTTCGATCTCCGTTGTTCCTTTGAAATAAGTTGGCTCATAGATACCATTTAAAATAACTTGATTTTAGCACCTGCCTGATTCGAAATAAGTTGTCAATCAAATGTGTTCTTTTAGAGTTTCAAATGAATTCCGCATAAATTTTGGTTTTTATAGAGATATCGTCTCTGGGTGAGATGATTGCAGTATAAAATGATGTGAGTTTGGTTAGAAAGGACGCAATATTTAACGGATTATTTTGTGACTTGACTCGTTCAAAACGCGTTACGACTACTTACAACACCGGTGTCTAACCGTCTTTTCACTGTAAGAAGTTTAAACGATGACTTAAAATTTTTTGTTTCATTTTTTCTTACTCGGTTTTTATCACAGATGACTGAAGAAAATTTCCTGGTATACTTGTGTATCTACTGAGTGGCTCAAACATAACGGACGGCATTATATTTTGAATATCAGGCACGCGCCTGTATGAACAAGTCTTTTGGCTGTGGTGACCCAGTAGGTGCATGTGTGCAATTTTCGTATTAAGGCACTTGCGAAGTGAGGCAAGCGAAGCGTACACTCTCGTCTTAGTGACAGAGCCATGCTCAATGGTGCAGACAGGGTGTTCATAAACTTGAGTCAATCGGGAGGCCTGTAAGTATAGTGTCTCACACAGTGTTCGAAGTTCACTGCACTGTTTCCGTTGTCATCATCCGTCAAATTCCGCCAATACTATTCACTTTAATTTAGAGTAATATCAACAGACCCCTTAAATCCTCAACTAAAAACAACTCTGTAAGTGATGAAGTCTGAATAAACAAAATATTTCAATTAATCTTGGTGGAAATGTTTGTCTGACTTGGGCTACGGTTCTGTTATTGCTCAGACACCGTTTCTTTGAGCTGAGTTACGATAAGAACAAAACCGACGTCACAGAATGGATTTGCTAGTGAGCACCTTGAAATGGTACAGAATGTGTTCATCCTGAAAGTGGAACCTTTCAAAATTATTTGCTGCACTAAGAAAGTGTGCTTCATCCTCCGGCACATTTTGCACTCGTTATCAAAGACTCAACATAACGGACACCTGAACCATGGCAAAACTCATTGCCAAGAAGGGGAGGTGTACTGCTAATTGACTTCGATCAGCCAGTAGACCTTGCTTCGAAGAAGAACTGGATCGGAAATGCTTGTACTGTCAAGTGGTTTTAAAAAAAATGGCGATTTCGCGTTTATGTGATGGCACACCTGTATTTTGATCATACTTTGCAGCCGTCATAAGTTAGCGCATTCAGACTAAACACATATGTGTCAGTATCAATGGAGAGCTACATCCGCATATCATCGACTGGTGACCATAAATGACAAACTATCAGAATACTTCACCGCTGCTAACCTGTCTAACGGCACTTTTGTAAAGAAGGCTCGAGATAAAATAGGGGAAATATTTTAATAAGCTACATGCCACGCAGGGCATGAAGCTGACAAAAGACAACTCGCCACAGGGGGTCGTTATCGTCGGCAAAACGTGTTAGAACCTTACACATGATGTCGTACTTCAGCATAACAAGTAAGGTTGATCCACTGGGACTACCTTTGACTTTGTCAATCTATTCACGTGTAGGGCATCGTTTCCTCGACCGAAGTAAACGAATTATTAATGTTCAGACGAGGATTCAAAATAAACGTTACATAACCAACTCTTCCGGATGTTTGGTCAACTGAATGATTAGATTCTGCTAACAGATTGAATACCGTTCCTTGCCTGCCGGAATGTAAAAAAAATACTTCATCAAAATGAGATCGAATGTTGCTCAGACCACTATGATTATCTAATTTAAATCTCAGTTCACCGATTTGGAGTCAGTCAGCAAGCAGTGTCAGTTAACATTGGAACAATGTGAGTTTGTACCACACTCATCAAAATGCAGAACAAAAACAGCAACATTTAACATACTGTCAAAACCTTGTGAGATAAACAGATAACCGTGCAAGCTTTCATCGATCACAATTATTAATAAACGCATGCTGAAATAAGTATCTCTTTGTCTTCCTAAGTTTGATTGAATTAACACTATGGTTTATGATTGCATAATCTCGTTCACCACATGTTCTATCATTCGAGCTGTAAAACTCATCAGAAGGCTTAGAAATTCAGCATGTGGAATTGAGTATCCATCTAATCCGCGATATCTTACAGAATACACTGGTTGGAATATATAGGAGAATAAATGATGAGATATATAAATCGGCTGACTGTAGTTAAGGAATTCAACTAAAAAGATTTAGGCGAAAATAAATCAAGTCAAACAACACATTCTATCGAAACAAAGTGAAATAATAAGCAATTGAATCATACGCGACGGACTCGAGTGAGTTTGTGTGAGGACCACATGTTTAAAATGTGTATTATTAACTATACAATATTCAGTATAATTCCAATTTTCCTCCTAACGATTGTATTTCAAGTGCTGTATTGTACTGGCATCCAGGAGTAGCTGAAAGTGAAAATTCGTGCCATTCTTCTCGCAATTCTGCTGACTCTGCTCAGTCATATAATCTTTTATCTGAATTTTTTGCAAAGACTTTGAGTGACAATTCGGATGCACCATTCAGGTCGCTAAGTTCTTCTCCCAGTTCGAAAGGCAGGTTTTTTACAAAGCGAATGTGAGAAAAGAACGCATTGTTCTTCTCTAGTTGAATTTAATCGGCACACCCATTATGGTGCAGGCGTGGGCAAAAGCCTTGTTTATTTCAATGTGGATGCAAAGTGGAAACTGAACATATCCGTCGGAATTACCAATTCAGACTTACGGAAGAATTGGTGGTGGAGAGTGCTGAACAAAATAATGCTGGAGACAAAAGAAATAGCGTTAAGCTTGATGATTAAATTTGCCTTACTTTGAAGTTATTTGAATTATGACCAACTAATCAGCTAATGATCATGTCGACTGCGGTTACATTTTCAACCCAGTCAGTCACACCTAACGCCAATGAACTTATATCATCAGCACACCAATTTTCGTTCCAGCATTGCTCAAAGTATCAGCCAATATTGGTTAACTGATCTCGCTAACAACGGATGTATAAGATCGGATCAATTTTGGAAAAAAATCAATGATTTTCCATACATTTGTGACATGTGACTGTCAAAGCTGCTATAAATAACATTTTGGAATCACTGTAATGACCATAATTAAAATTTGAAATATTAGTAACAGAATTCTCACAATTATCTTTTCTAATCAGATATCTTCCGTGGGTGATTCATTTAGTTAAGACACTGAGTTCCCTTAATCCATTTAGTCAAAACAGAGATAAGACATATATCACGAGAAATTAACACTTCGATTTACTTTCAACAATCACCAACGTAAAACTAGCAAATTTTATACAAACTGCGTATATCAGTATAAAAGAAAATATGGGATCTAATCTAGTAATCGCAAGCAAATTGTGGTCTGGACAACTTAAAGCTTTCTTGAAAACCACATATCATTCTAAACATCTAAACTTATTGTTTAATTCTTACCAGGCCGTACGGTTTCAGCTCAGAAGCATAACATTTGCTGAAGCTAATTTACCCTGCGGTATGTCAGTTCATAAGCTCAGAGGCGCAAGATCTTTAGGTCGTGGAACTAAGGGTTTATCGGAAAAAATATGCGAACATTACCGTGTTTGGTTAACTTTCGAGCACTGACTCAAGAACCGTTGATCAATTCTGACGCACCTAATCGTTCTTGGTAAAATATTCAATTTAAATGTTGTAGCAAAACTTCTCAGTTATTTTACTTGTTTCCAGAAAGTATTGCATATGTGTCAGTTCCATCCCATTTTTCAATGTAAGTCGAGAAATTAGAAACAAACGTGTTCGCCTGAGTGTTTCATATTACTTCTGATTTTGACATTTATGTTCCGTAAAAATGTATTTTTTCCAGATTTATTCCAAATAACCAATATACTGTAAAATTTTGACATTTGTATTATTTCCAATTAATTAGTTGAAGTTTACGGAATTAGATGAACACTAATCGAGCACAACTCGTATACAGTTACAACCTTCGTGTTCAGGTAAGCCATTCGGCTGGTCAGCTTTGAAAAGAAAAATTAGATTAGTGTTTCAGTTTAATTAGAGCGCTTTCTTAGTGCCGGGTCTTCTGGCCAGGAGGTTACACATGAACTGTTGTTTGTGTAATCAACTGGTTACTAACAACGCGGTTGTCCTAATCATAGACACGATGGAATACTCATTTTCAAAGACCCAACGAGAACCACATGTGAATAAAATCTGGCTTTTCGTCACATTTGGAAGAAACAAACAGAGTGAGTTTTGTTAATCTAGTTGATATGAGCTTCTGAGTTTGATTGAAACTACGTGCCTTATTGAATCAAATGAACAACTTACAACTTGTTGGTCAGGGGTCGTAGGTGTTCAGGGAAATTATTGGGAAGTCGAAAACCGTCCACAAGCATCTGTGATTGCTCTTTTGAAAACAATTATGTAGGCATTCCTATTAAGAGTTTGCTATGATTGTGAGTGACACGGGAGACTTAAGAACACAAGAGCCGAAGTACAAACTTTGCTGCAACAAAAGAAAAACTCGAATTTGTTTCTTTCCTTCTACGTTACTTAGAATAAATGCTTAACTGCTTGAGTAGATTGCAATCAAATTTCAGTTGACACATGTAAATCTAAATCAAATGTTCGTTCATTTTGGTGAAACGGAACGAAATATGTCGGTAGTACCTGAGGTAACGACAGTAACTCAGTTCTCAATGCGATTGTTTTGGTCAGACGGCAGACCGTAATCCATACTCAGTCAGGTTAAAAATATTCATTCACATTTTACTACTCACGTGCCCTACTACTAGTAGGTAATCTTTACATGGATCCGCAATTTTAGTGGAATAGCCTAGTTCGACTTTGCCAAAAATTCCTCGTCATACGGTCATCTACTGTTATTAGTGATACAATTGCTTTAACTCACCCACATTCCAACGAAAAGCTCAAAAATTAGTAAAAAATCAATGTGGTTGAATGTTAATGCGTGGTAATTCATTTTTGTCCAGTGTGAGGTCACTGTTTTAGTGATTAACACGAAGGTCTCGCAAGAACAGAAACTGAAATTCAAGTTTCTTTCGTCAATATATATGCAGAACTGTTGAGTTGCAATCAAATTGGAGCTCTAGTTTAAAGGATCTATTTTGAAAAATCTATCGGAAAGAGACTACTGAACCTAACTAGGAGCCGTGCTTCAGTTACGAAAATCAAATTCCATATACTTATTGGTATACAAAACCATTATGTGGTAGTGAACTTTTAAACAATCATACCGGACACCTCTATCATCCAATTAACAAGAAAAGAGCACTCGATGCTTCTTGCTCCACATACTGCTGCTACTACTGGCCTGATTACGAAAGTGGACGGAAAAGTAGGGTGAATATGGCAGAGATGGTGTTTGGGTTCTGATTTGAAGGAATGTTAAAATTTGCATGGAGTAAATACTTTTCTGGTAGTGAGCTGCAGCGTTTTGTAAGCAAATGATCGAAAATGTGAAAGAAAATGTTAATCGTAAACGTCATTGTAGCACGAGTAACTCTGAAAGATCTATCAGGGATGTACATAAACCA
>JTDE01000632.1:218819-268955 GCA_014338405.1 Paragonimus skrjabini miyazakii
GTTTGATTTTTGACATGACCTATATGGGCGTTTGTGCAATAAACCAATTCTCAGGCCAAGCGTCTTTTGCGGTCACAACACTATGAGTACCCTGGCGATCCTTCAAACAATGGTAATATATATTATGGCAGTACTACAGTTCCAAGAGTCTACAAGAAAATTAAGATATGGTTCACATAAAAAGTGTCTGCAACGGTTATACATTTTTGGAAGACCAGAAACTCACCGTTATCAACCAACGAATTGAGAACTCGGACTAAAAAGCGGAAAACAATGCGTAGTCTTGCGTTTGATCAATCGGCAAGGGAGCGAATAGCTGTCACAGATAATGCTTCACTGAGGACATAGGATACTGCAGTAAAGCTGAATGGTTATAGATTGTACTTCTCAATTTAAACTTGTTACATAAAATGATTTTGCTCGAATTTGCAGCAGTATTAAGCATGCACACTTGGATAACACGCACATGTCTGTGTGACGTACACTTCTATATAATCCATTATTCCAGATTATCATTGCGCCGATATTTATATTAGTCTGCATCTGATTGAAGTCGGTCATGTGACCTTCTCATCTATAACACTGTTCCTTGATCTTCCTACAGTTTTTGATTGACATTGTTTAGCCTACGAAGTGACCACACAGAAAATCCTGCCTTTTCTCCTGTACGGTTCTAAACATTTTACAATAAATCACTGCTGGCTGAACTTACTTGACATTTATATTGAGCATACAGTTGTCGGATACCGTAGTACTCGCAATGACCAATATATTTACATAATGGCATTGAGTCATTGTTGTACCCGGTAAGGCCATCGGAACACTGGACGAAACCATGATTACCTCGCCAGAATTAAATCATAACAAACATGAATGGGACAAGTCTGAAGGGGAATAACTGGAATTACTGATGCTGGAAATTTGGAATGGCGTGCTTATTACACCTGAATGTTTTCCGACTTAAGGTGTCATGATCATTGGTAAACAGTCTTATCTGTTCTGACCGGGATATTTCAGATAGATTGCGGTATTTCCATTTTTGTTTGTCTTTCTCTTAGACTGGTGTTGAAAGATACAACCGAAACTAGAAACAAAACAAACCTCCTGAACGGAGGTGGATATGATCCCATTTGATCATATAAGGATGGCTCATTGTAGTATGCTCTTGCCATCGTGGACAGATGACGAGTAAAAGTGTCATTTGAGTGAGGCATACTGCATACATTACTGATGAGTAGTGGGGTTTTTGCCTTTTTTATTAATTAGACATCAATCTCAATTACTCGAAGCTGTCGCAATTTTATAGGCCTTCCAGTAGGCCTCGTTCGAAAAGAAGCAGTACAATTGAGTATTGTCTTCATACTTTCTTGAGGTAACCGTGTGGATCACCGTACCACTGACCTCTCATTCCAACTTAGACAGAAGTTCTATTCGAACGGTAGTCAACTGGAGTTAACAGGATAGTTACCGTCTCCTCGCGAGGCGATCAGGCAATCTGAACAGTAGACTGCATATATTTTAGTCACACATCATCGGAAATACTTTACTGGGCCATCCAAAAAGATAAAACACCTGAATAACGACTATCAACTTGGAGATTAATTCACAACAGTTTTTAAGGCGAAGAGGATTGGTTTCACATCACATTTTGTGGTTGGACCTAATTGGGTGTCGTCAGCACTATGCATGTCGGACAAACGAGCCCACAACCCGAGAATAAGTGTCACTTATCCACTAGACCCTGGAGTCAAAGACAACCGGGGCTGCGGGAAGGTACATGAGTTCGTTTCTTTAGACATTGCGCTTCCTTTCGATCATAGGCTGACTAACTCACCTGCTTTCCTACAACCTCGGTGACCGTGACCTTGTGGTTTAGTGGATAAGTGCTTGGACTACAATCTGGGTTCGATCCTCTGGCGTGCGTGGTGCTGATGAGACCAAACTAGGCCGAAACTGCTGTCCACCAGGTCGCTAGTGTTTACTGAGGTCAACCGTTTGCAAGAACCTTCACGGCTTTTATGTTAGTCGTTACTTATACAGCCGGCCGAGTTCGATTTTATATACCCATTTATTTTATTCAGGTCCTTTCACCCCTCTGTCTGACTTCGTAATCCGTGATTTTCATTCTGAAAATCTCTGAAAGTTCCATCTTAGGAACGATACACGATTTTTCTCTCCGCATTGTTCAATAAATATTTCATTTGTCAGTTTTAGGACAACCTAATTTCATTCAAAAATTACGGTTTTAAATGCAAATTGGGCGTTGTATTCTACGTAGTTAATCAGTATCGGCATTATGAGTGGATGGCGTATAACATAAGGATCGTCTTAAGATATCAATTAATCGAGGTAATAAAACAGCTTCCACTGGCTGACCCGTCAGAATTGTATATCAATAAATTGGTTAATTCCTTCGGTTGTGCGAATGCTTTGGTGAGTTGCATTAATAAAATAGTAGTATACTTGATGTTATGTACAATACTGTTTTGAAAATCTTTGGGTCTTGATATTGCTAGACAAACGGACTGTCTTATCAGTCAATATGAGGTGTATACATTGTGACTTGTTATTGCAAACACTGGAATGGTACCCTTTGACTGTTCAATGATAAATGATTCGGTTGACAGATTGTCATATGCCTTTACGAAAGCGTCAGTCAATCAGGCTTTGAGTTTTGAGAGATCCAGAAAAACAACAGATATTTTGTTGTACATACCTACACATCATTACAGATGAATAGTTTCACAAGTTTGACTGACTGTTCACAAACTTTAATCAGACGTTGTCTTTTAATCTAATTATTTCTATGTGACAGATGAAGGAACGATAAGGAAAGGTCACTGTGTTAGAAAAATAGGGAATTGTGAGGTAGGATGATAGAGAAATAGGTTTTTTTCAGGCTAGCCTGGTGCTGGACTAATAGGTGGGGATTATTTAAAACTAATTTTATATACTCAGTCTGGATGCGGTTTTACGGATAGTGTGGACACTAATCGTGCCGAGGAGAAAATTTTTACAGAGCGCTGCCATATTTTTAGCATACTGAAGTAAACGGTGTCATGGCAAGCCGTAGAAACTCTCAGAGACGTGTTATTTCAATAATGTTGTCATCTGCCTAGACAATGTGTGCAGTGCTTCTGGTTTGTCTCTCGATGAAAAGTGTTTCTTTGAAAGTCAGTTCCGCTGAAATCCACTGTTATTATCAGAGGACAGATTATTGTAGGTTGGGTTTGATTAACAAATACTGTAGGGCCACTCTCAGCCGTGAAGCTGTAAAACAACTCTTAATAATTTCTGCTGACTAGGAAACGTTTATGCAGATGCCATACGGAAAGCTTTGATATATACATGTTTTCATGAACACTTCTACATGGAAGATATTTCTGTGTGCAGTGTTGTTGTACAGAAATTTTACTAGTCTGCACACTGAACATAGTCCAGCAAGTGCACACAGATGCATTCGGATGCTCTCCAGAGTGTTGCCGGAAAATATGACAGAGTCGGTGATAAAGTTCTCGTACAGTGGAGCACGAGGCTGCCAGATCATTGGCAAATCTGATTGAAGAAGCCGATTCTTGCGGGGACGGTGCTACTGTTACCAATATCTCTATAACAACTACAACAAAAGGAAAGTTGTCCATTTGAACAATCAAAATGGAATGCTGATATATCATAACTTCTGAAACAATCATGTCCCCATCATACAAATAATTTATCTATGAGGCAAATGAAAGAGAAAATGAAACCAACATTTCAGAATTCACGAACATCTGCACTGTTTTAGTAGCCGCAAGTTTACAAACCGTTGTTACTACACTTAAAGCATATTGAAATGTGGCTTACAAAAACCTGACATCACAGTCGCTTATACTACCAAAGCGCCCGCACACAACGCCCTAATGACGCTATATCAATAAGATATTGACATTCACATCTCGGTTTCTGTATTCAACGTCCTAATGCAGTATATTTTACCCTTCTCAAACTGTTCGCCTTGAGGGTCGACCGTTTTATCATTAGTTCAATTGTGGTCAATCGTTCGCTCAGTGATTTGTCCAATTCTGCCTCCACATTGGTCAAACACTTGTGGAAGCAAAAATACTGTTTTACACTAGCTAAAACGTACTGACATATTTAATTACAATACCAAAATTTAAAACAGTTCATTCCCTTCAGAAGTTTGAACAAAACAGTTAGAACACGAAAACTGGTAGATGCAATCATTTCGTATTGACTCATCAGTACCAAATTTACAATAACATGAAACGGTTGTTTTATATCAAACAGTTAGGGGGGTAGGGTAGATAGTCAATCGGTGGGTTGGGAAGGGACAAGTTTACGAACAATTGTTTCTGAACACACAGGGTCGGCTTTAGTCGATTGATTGCGACAGCCCCTGCAAACCGCAAGTATCTTGGATTGGAGTGACTTAATAGGATTTGGAATGCACAAACTGGGTCGATACCGTGACCAGTGGTTGGGACAGTGGTTAGGTTAACAATTGCACTTTTAATCTCTGGTATCGAGAAAAGAAGTCAATCTTTCTGAACAGGTCATTCTAAAATCACCCCCTGTAATATGAACAGAACGTAATCGATTGTGGACGGTAAGCAAAGACCGAAGTTCAGTTTGAAAGATAAAGTCCAATCCTAACTTTGTCACTGACTTTCGTATCATACATGTGAAACCAATTACGGGGTATTCGTTCTTCGAAACATACACTTCTAATGCTAACGTAAATATGTGAACCATGAGCGTTTTATACCAATCTCATTTCATGCAAACTGGAGTAACATCAATGTTGATGTGTGTGTGTGCATGCGCGTGAATGATCTGAACTGTGAGATCATAGATCGCTACAACAAGATCTAAACGCGTGACATTCCAGTTGTGGTCAATGTTTTTCTTTTTATTGAACTGCATTTTTTCCGACGTCAACTATAAAGATGACTTGCTGACAAATCGGTAAATACTCGTCGGGACATTGTTTACTAGACACTCTATTTATTGCGTTTCAATTTTGGTGCTGGTTTATTTGGACATACAGGAATATGTAAGTCGGAAGCACAATTATGGGACTTCGTCTAAATGTCCTGTATAACGTGTTGTTTACTAAGTTGAATGTTACAGTTCTGAGAGGATTAACAAGTGAATCCTACAACAGATCCAAAATGGGGGCCCAATGTTGTGTTGCATTAATTTACAATACTCGGTTTCTGTTCCACAGCTAACTTACATACCCACCCTGTGTGTTTGCTCAACACTTACGTTCTGGACACTTATACGGCTTGTTTGAATAGAGTAGTCTTTGAAAGATCCATCATCTGATTGGTGCATTGGGTAAGTCAGTATCTTGTGTACAGTTGCTATTGTTATTTGTGTAAACGCTTTTGAGTTTAAGAGGGACCACCGAACGGACTTGAATATAAACGCGGAATGACAACCGTATCTTGAGTGTTTCATCTCCACAAAGTAAGAAAATTGAAGTGAAACAATCATTCATTGTGTTCAGCCAAGACAAACATGATTTAATTGGGTAGGTATTACATAGGATAGAAATTGGTTACCCTTCGTAGTTGAGGTAATTTCATACGTGTGTATCTCCAAAAACCACCAGACATCAACTTCGAGGTTGGCATAAGCTTAATTATGGGAAGGGGAACCGGTTGGATTACTTCGTTTAATACAGTTGACAGACAGGTGAGCCTCGTCCAAATCGCAGAGGGAAGGTTGAATGCTTAGCCTCACAAAGACTCCGGCGTGGATGCCATGATGCTTGAAATTGGGTACTTCTGGGACTTTCAATAAAGTTGGTCATGATAGTGATGAGGTGAGGCGCATGAATAACCAAGTTTCTTTAAAGAAATGGCTAGATTGAGGGATGTACGAAATGTCAAAACTTAGGCAGATTCAATAAACGACTTGTTATGTCATTTGGTATGTCCCATGCAAGAGGAAACATAGTTGTCTAGCAACATAACGTTCATTGTATATTTCTAGCTCATAAGAATGAATAGACACAAGTGTTGTTCTATTACAAAACGGTTACGTAACAAAGATGACTGAATCTTCAAGGCGAGAAAGCCTTTTTTCTGTGTGTAACTTTCGTATACTTACCTGTCAGACGCATTTAGATATTTTATATCAAATTTCGAGGAAAAAGTTTGTTTTGTCTGCTTATTCTGAGATACTGTAGACAGAAGTGGCTCTGTGTCTGTTGTGCATTAAAGGTAGGCAAGATTTAAACACCCCTTCAGCATTACTATATCGTTTACTCGAAACGTGCCCACCTTACTGTATAATATGTACGCTATCACAGATTATAACGCAATGAAGTACAGTAGAGAAATACTTAACTATACACCATTCGCTAAGTTAACCAATCAACCGTAAACATCTCCTGAGGTTTCCTAGTTTATTAAAGCCCCTAATTCTCCGAATGCATTTGGAAAGTTTTTATATTTTAAACAATAGTTTGATTATAGAGGTGGAGCTCTTAATTTCATTACCTAACTACGGATTCCTGAGATGTAATTTACCTGAAGAGTTCTAGACACAGTTAGCGATGGACAATAAAACTTGTTATCCGGCACACACACCAGCTACAATTGTGGAAAGACAGTTAGTAAATTCATTTGTCCCGTTTCTGTGGTTGGTCGGGCGTGTTCATAATGTCTGAAACAGTGACTTTCACTCCGTTTGCGTAAGACAAAAACGCAGTGCAACTGAATGATGTATATATCAACTGAGGTGCCATCCAAAATTAAACTAAGATGTACACACCAGCTACAATTGTGGAAAGACAGTTAGTAAATTCATTTGTCCTGTTTCTGTGGTTGGTCGGGCGTGTTCATAATGTCTGAAACAGTGACTTTCACTCCGTTTGCGTAAGACAAAAACGCAGTGCAACTGAATGATGTATATATCAACTGAGGTGCCATCCAAAATTAAACTAAGATGTACAAACGTTTTACATAATTTGTAAGAGAAGTCTATTAATCTCCACAATGGCTGTCAACGAAATTTAGGTTGTGTTCTGACTACGGTTGTGTGATGATGATAAGCTATACGATACTAAGCTGAATTCCATGCATTTTGCACTAATCTTGTTTGTTGTCCGCATGCCATTATATACAATGTGATTTAGGCTGTTTGACAGAGTAGGTAGAAACGCGCTTAACCACCTGCACCAGTCTCACCGCAACAAAGTACGTGGCGCATGGTAACTCCCGATCTATACTGCTACTCCTGACCTATACAGCTACCTTGGCGAGGTGGTCGGGCTTATGCGGTGTTTAGATCCAGCGGGCCATGTTGACAAGGACTCCAGTCCTTCTAGGTGCAACCTTATCAGACAGGCCAAAGAGGAGAAGTCAGATGAAAAGCCGCTGCATCCATAGGATTGTATGTCGCACTACTGGCTGTGCAGGATTACTTAGTGAGGCACTATCCTGTTGGCATACAACAGAACCGCATTTACATTTGCGGCACTGCTGTCTTTTGTATCGTAAGAAGGCTGTTAGAAAAGGTACCCTCAAAAAAGATCACTATGATCGCCCAGCGGTTGATTGTGACCATCGGCCTATTATCCAGAAGCCTGTTGTAGCTTCGAGTACATCCACTGCGCGCAGCATTGCTCAGTGTCAGATATCATTGTCTTATTCACTGCGTCCACGGGTTAGAAAAGATCTTAACTGCCGAGCGAATCGGATTCTTGAGTCATTAGCTCCGGGTAGGGTTCTTTAAAATAATCCTGTTTTGCAGGTCAGACTTTTGAGTCAGAGACTCAGGGTGGGGTCCCCCAAGTCAACCTCCTTCCGCGACATAAACGAACGGGAACTATCACAAACTATCCTTTTCCCGACGTTACTAACATTACTAACCCAACCTAACTTCCCTCTACTGTTTCCCCCTGTTTCTTCTGTTTTCCATGTGTCTTCGAGCAATAACTGTTTTTTGAG
This sequence comes from Paragonimus skrjabini miyazakii, assembly GCA_014338405.1. NCBI lineage: Eukaryota > Metazoa > Platyhelminthes > Trematoda > Plagiorchiida > Troglotrematidae > Paragonimus > Paragonimus skrjabini miyazakii. Next base: position 226,781 of record JTDE01000632.1, read on the forward strand.
GGGTAAACATTGGTGCCTTCAATAGCTGCGCTCTCTGACAAGTCGGTCAGCAAGCTACTCTGGCTAGTACTGTCTTAAGTCTAGAACTTGATATGTTCTGTGTGTCGGAGACGCAAGTCTAGCCGATTTTAGCACCAACATCCACTTGGGCTCACCTTTAGATAACCGTCGAGTCAAGCGCTTCTCTCTCACGGTTTCTGTTGAGGCCGAAGCTAAATCTCGTGATCAAGCCGGAGTGAAAATCGTACTGAGTTACAGAGCAGTGCAGTGTTTGCTGGATTGAATCCCAGTGAACAGTCGCTTGTGCGCTGTCAGACTCAATACATCGGTAAAAGTCTGTCGATGCAAATCAGAAAGACGTTGTGTATTCAGTACCTCGGCGTACGCTCCGACGGACAGCTGTTCGGATGTTACAAAGGATGTGTCCTACGACGCTCTCGTTGATCTTCTGAAGCAGACTAAACACTCAGACATAATCATACTAGCGGGCGATTTTAGTGCTCAGCATAGTCATCATTCCCCGGATGAGAAGCGGCTGGGAGGTGTGTTTGGTGTCCGAGCACAACTCACTGAAAATGCAACAGATGTGCACATTTCGCAATCTATGTATTTCGAGCACCGCATTCCAACACAAGGAGAAGAACTGTGTCACGTGGAGACCTCAGTGTGTTAATCAGACGTGGATACAGCTCGATCATATGGTAGTCAGCTGCAGGTGGCGCGACTCTATTTATGACTTCCGTGACATCTGCAGCAAAAGCCCATTATGCAGCCTGTTATGTTGTCATTTGCGTGGAAGAAATACACTCGAAACACAAGACACTCAACTGACGTATGAGCAAGGAGAATGTGATGACCACTTGTCAGGAAGAATTGATTAACAATTTGGCAAATTCGAGTCAGGTGAGAGATCCCGACGAACGCAGCAGCTATGAAAGTATGCTGTGAAAAAGTATGTTCCGTAGGGACCGTTCATTTGCAATAGAACTAGATTTTTAACACGTCAGTAAACCTCATGGACAGGCGTCGGTCGATCCCACTTGGTCTCGATTATGATGACGACTGTCGTGAACTTAACCACAAATTGGCTAAAAGTTTGCACAAAGTGAACACTACTTGGTCAAACAGTCGAAATAAATAGAAAAGTCTTTTCATCTAGGAAGAGCGGAAGGTTTTTTTCCCGTGAGCCGTGGTTGTATTGGCCGTCGAACTGATGTAAGTTAAACCATATGTGAAAAAGACGGTTCACTTACCACCAGTCAATCGCGCCGACTTGACAGGGGCGCTGAACATTTTAAAGAACGGTTCAGCTGGCCTCCAGCAGACCATGTGGACGACGGGACCCGAATGGTCTGTTATTGCGTTCTAGACGGCTCTCCGTCGAAAGTGAAAGTGGCCCTAGTACTAAAGTTTTTGAGGCGTAACGGGGTTCCTGATCCAGACCTGCTTCCTCCCTCTCTTTTCAATGATTGTTGGGACAGGTTGTTATCAGAATCGATGAAACTCACCTAGACGATTTGGAAGATTGAAGAGGTACCTCGTGATTGGTGCTTATCGACAATAATTCCCGTTATCCAAAAGGGAGCTTGAAGTCTACGTGGCACCACAGAGGCGTCAGTCTAGTGTCTGTTGCGTCCAAGTTACTCACTGGCCTCATTTCATGTCAAATCACTAAGGCCAGAAAAAGCCAGATACGCGAAGAGCAGGGAGGGTTCCGATCCGGTCGGGGATGTGTTTATCACATTTTTACCTTGCGACGGATCTCGGAACATCGGTATTCCTATATACAGCCGGCAGTGGTGTTTTCAGACCTAAAGACTGATTTCAGTTAAGTTGCTTATAACGTTCTCTTCTTCTTCGTCTTCTTTGCAAGGGAGTACCAGGTCACTCTAGGTTCACTCTACAAGCAGGGTGGGAGTTTACAGACAACTGTCTCGGGCGTTCATCACTTCTAGTGGTGTTCGTCGAGGTTGTCAGATTTTTCCCTTCCTGTTCAATATTGTCATGGACGACATTCTCGAGGGTACGTTTGAAGGGCCCAGTGAACTCGGTGTTGAGCCTCTTCCTAGCGCTGAATTGAATGATCTGGACTCTGCGGATAACATTGTCTTACTTAGTCCCTCTGCAAGTGACCTGCAGACCACGCTAAATGATGTGAGTGATCGAGCTGGTTTGTATAGAATGCACTTCGTACCTTCAAATTACAGAGTGCTTATTCAAGACTGGGGCATTTCTACACTTACTTTATTGATTACAGTTATTCGGTTGAAACTGTGGGCAGTTTCACATACTTGGCTAGCATTACCTCTTCGGCTTGTAACATTGCAGATGAGATATCAGTGGGGATAGCAAAAAACGACTTGCTTACTTCAGCCTGCGTCAAAAAGACCATTGGTAGTCACTGAAAGGAAAGGTTTAACATTTTTGCGTACGTTCTATTTTGCTTTGCAGTTGGAAAACGCGGCCCATTCACAACGAAGATATCAACCGATATACTATGTTTGATCACCGTTGGCTCCGCCAAATAACCCATAGTAAATGGACTAATCGCGTAGGTAATACAGCGGTTCGCCGGTGCGTATTCCGGAACACTGGATGCACCATCAAATGGTCAATTAATCAAGGTGCATGGCTTGCGATTGTTCAGTCACGTACTCCGTACGTCATCTGATTGTTTACCACATCGGGCAGTATATATTGAAACCACGTACAGGTTGATGAAATCAAATAGTGGTCAAGCAACAACGTGATCACGAACTATGAAAACCCTGACTGCTGCACTGAGCAAAATGGGTAGGTGTCGCCTCCTTGGCTGAGGTCTTCGTGATCACTCAAATCGTTGGTTAGAGATGCCATCCAAAATGACGGTATGTCGCAGTCAGTGGCATGTCTGCATCCATGCCAATTCTGGTTCTTTCGCTTAGCCTACTTTTGTTAATTTTCAACCAGCTTATTAACGTTTCCTTCTAGGATATTCTACATCCCTGTTGCGGTGAGATGCGGCCCAAGCTACAGCACCTTTTATTCACACTGTTGACTATCGTAATGATGTTGGTGAAGCTTGATAAATGATCAAGATGAATGTTGCTTGAACACCGGAGGTAGATGGAACGTGTTTGTTTACTCGAAACCAATATTTTCCAAGCCTAATACAAAAGACTATATTTTCCATTGCCAAGCCTTATTTTCTCAGTGACAACAAATCAGACTGTGTGACTCATAGTTAGCTTGGACTGAAGCACATATGTAAAATCAATGTTCTGACTTTACCCAACTTGTGCTGGAAACGACACTCTGACAATTACCTTGGTGCTGTATGAGAAATGTTCAAGCCACACCCACCTACATTGTTTTTCATCCTAAATCAGTCGGTGGCAAAGCGTGCTGAGCAGTGCAGATCCAAACCGCAACAGTAAAATACTCGAATCGCTCAAGTTTCAACGTGACTGTTGGCACTGGCCCTATGTAATTCTGCTGTCAATCGACAAAAAGCATGCGACCAGACGAACAAATAACTGATACTATGGCCAGAGGCGTTTAACCAAAATGTAATTATTGTTGATAGTGTCAGCCTATCGTTTCAGCACTGATCGATTTTGCTATGAAGCAGCATAAAACACGAAATAATTTATTTGATTCCCTATATGAGTTACTGTTACCACATGAAGTTAATGCTGCGTAAGACATGTAGTAATTTCTTGCGTAACAGTTGGGGCAGTTGGATTATTCCTAAACAGACAAGCAAGTTTAAATATAATACCGAATATTTGCAGGGCAGAAAACGTCGGAGTGGAAACACTTAAAATTGTTGTGATTGGGCATTGGAAAACCTTGAAGATGAAAGATACCATTGTCACCACAGTTTCAGAAGAAGTTGCTTTGTAACACATGAGCGCCAGAAATTTCACAGATTGTGATGTGATCGTTCACAGTAAAACTCACATATAACATCTCACGAAAGTTAAGCCAGTACTCAGCCTGGAGTATGTACTGATCCATTGATTAACTGGATAGGATGAACATACTGGGAACACGCTGCCTGATCCGAGCAGTTGCTTACGTGATCCTTTTGTTTAATGTGCACTGTGGTTGCATATGTTTATGTATATATGTATATATGGAATGAATTGGAAGCAGACTGACCGTTCTTAGTGGAAAGTGGAAGTAAGACCATGCTAAAGTTTATCATAAATACATCTACTGTGCTTTAAGCGTGTTCTCGCTAACCCTTTGAATTTATCATCTCATCAGCCAATTCTGTTTACTTTATAAAACTGATCGCTCAATTGTATGTGAACAGACTGTATGTAATGGAAAACTCTAAGTCAAATTGGTTTTACTGTCTATTTCAAGTTCGTCGCGGTAAGGAGCTATTTCAAACTGTATGTATATGAAAAAATCATTATCCTGAACTGGATAAAAAATAGTGGCTACAATGCGAATGAATGTAAATTCGCAGGTTCATTTCATATATTACTAACACACTTGTGTGCGACAAACTTGATGTTCTTAATACGCAAACTCATCCACTCAGCACGAAATCCTAATTATGCAGGTATGTCAGATGTCAGATGTATTGTTGGCTTCACGCCATGCCTGATCACATCAGTATACACGTACGATAAACAACGTTCACTTGTGAATATTTCTGAAAATGCATAAAACTGAGTCTGGAGAATGAAATGCCCTCAGGCAAATCAACGTACCCAAAAGAACTGTACGGTTGTAATGAGTCCATCAGGATAACTATCAAAATCTCTGCTTTACTTCACTCATTACAACAGAATATTTACGACTTATCCCTGCTTTTGCAATCAAACTCAAGAAGTTAATGGATACTGAAAGTGGATTATATGATAAATCAGAGCTGAGCTTGACAGACCATTTCTGTTCAAGTTTTTGCTGTGCCTTCTCTTCGTGAAGACGTGTTTCTATTAGCATATGCCTACGTTCTTTCTGGTTTCCTACACTTCATTAGAAGGTGTATGTTATTTAGTGAAAACGTAATCGGACATAGGCAATAACTGTTGTTTTGGTTGGTATGAGCCGACACATTTTAAAGTCCGTAAGTCCACAGATGCATTTCATTGGGCAGAAAGCAACCTGCCCATTCTAAAGAGACATGAATATGGAATGACTTCGTTTGTGTGATCTATCAGTACCACATTAAGAAGTACTCCATTCAAGCTCCCATTCTGGTTTTAGCACGCTGAATGGCGTTATCGTTACAAATGTTTTAGTCCGTCCAAACCAAATAAATCTCAGGTGAAGCAAAATCGGATCAGGTTTTTCTGACTTCAGCGATTCACTTGATCCACACCGATAACCCTTGTTGGTAACTATTGTTGGTAATCTTCACTTCACACAACTTAATTTGTGTGAAACATTTTTTCCTGCTATATGGAGAAATTAGTCATGGGTATACGGATTTAATTCGGGCACAAGCGTAACACAATCGTCAACAGGCGATCTAGTCAGATGAACTATAAACATACTCCTGAGTTTAGCTCATGAATTCAACCAGTGGCAGAAATTATCGTGATCTGTTGATCCAAAGGTGAGCAAATCGTCATAATACACGAAGAACCTTGCAGAAGCATTCACTGTCAACTGATCGTTGACTGGATAGAGTTCACTAACCCAAAACTGATGTAGACCGGTCACAAACATATTCGTATATATATATATATGATTGCCTTCAAACCGAATGATCCTACACCAAGTTGATTTCATTACAAACCAGACAGCTCAACTTGAATCGGAGTAGATGACTGTGTGAATAATGGATAGATTTGTTAAGGACTTCTAAGAGAAAATGGGGGAAGACCACAACTAAATGTGCCTTCTGAACGGAGTTCATTTAACAAACCTGTTCGGTTAAACAAGTTGTCTTGTCAAGTAAATGTTTAGATGGTGAATATAACACAGTAACAGCAGGATATCCTCCAATGCAGTGGCTGTGTCTATGTTTGTGTTATGATAACTCCGAATGTATATCAGAAACTAAATTGGAGAAGATACGAGTTCACAGACGAAGGAAACACAGGTGAACAAATATGTTATCTATATAGAAAAACTCGATATAAACATGCACGTTGATTTTATAGCTGACTATTATGAACCTGCAGACTGCGGTAGGGAAAACCTGTTCGGTTGTAAGCGTCAAGTGGGGTAGAATGAGGAAAGATGATGAATTGGACAAGCATATATACATGTAAATACAGGCAATAGTGGGTAATTTATAAGTTCGTCAGCCTTCCGCGGGTAATGATCAGCATGTTGCTAAACTAAAAAAGTTACCCTAGGTCAGGACTGTTTAGTGGCGTGTGGACTAGTGCAGGTGAATATGTTGCCAGAATCAGGTACCAGACGGCTTGCCAATGTGTGTTGTAAAACGGTCCCCAGAGATGTCAACTGATAATAATCTCAAAATTGGTGAAGCCTTAAGAACCTACGTTGTGAACTAGAAATCAAAGCTAAAATGCACTGGATGATTACGTTTAGTGTGGCTTGTGTTCTGGCATTTACTAGCTGCAATCATGCAGATAGTGAGTGGGTCGGAATCGGTCATGTTTCTAAAACTTCAACTTAGACAGTCGAACTGAGCAGATAAGTTGTAGTTTGTATTTGAGGATTGTCTCGATTCAGAGTTGCATCTGTATAATAAACCCTGTTAAACACGGAGGCTTTGGTATTTGAGTAGTTTAACATGCAATCAATTTAAAAAACCAAACTGGTTTGTATGGTTCTTACAGATATTTCCTCAAATTTTCAATATGAACTCTAATTATGCGCGTGTTTATACAGATTATATTCATGTATACTTTCGCAAAAAACAGGGATTACCTAATTTGCTTGCATTAGAGCATATACGGATTGTATAGTAGAGCTTAGCATGAGAATAAAACAATGGGCCCTTGATATTTGAATTGTATGTGATTGAGATGAATACAGTGATATGAATTAACTGAGCAATGTGTTATCCTACCATTTCATTGAAATGATAAACAAGAAGCGTAATTTCTAAGTTCCCCTGTCTGTGAAAACGACGACGCATTTAAAACCACAACAGAGTGCCTATATATGAATGTACTGCTGGGGATGTTAAGAGGCAAACAACAGACTTTCAGCGAATACCATTGACCGATAGGTTCTAAACCAGTGAGGCAAACAGTCAGTTGTTTTTGAATCGTGCAAGGACTGGTGTGTGTTGTGTGCATTTTAAAATATTGGCTCACATGTTCTTATTAGAAAGATCAATTTTAACTAACGGTTTTTGCGGCACTTCGAAGCGTACGCCATAAAACGAGCGCGAGTCGACAGTTTTTTGTCGAATGTACCGGCCGGTTGTGAAACAGACCTAATTGATCGATACTCGTTCTCTGGCGTTTCTTGGACCACTGAGTTGCTCTGTCCAGCAGGTCGTCTAGTGTGCTCGCCAAATTAACAACCATTTTTGTTAGATTTCAGTAGCGCTTAGTGATAGGGTCTACTTGGTTGTTCAGTAGCATCTGAGTAAGTAGTAAGTAGTTGTTTGTTCTTCATTGTCTGTTCAAATTGAGTCGAGAAGCTTCGTTACTAAAAGCTGACTATAGTGATTATGATAATGATAAATACTCGTCACAATTGCATTTTCCATCACAAATGAATCGCAGTTATTTGGTTAGCGAAGTTACGAAACATAAAAATACGCCTATCGGTGTATAGTTACCCCATTGCTTTTGAGGAAATTGATAGAACTGACGAACTGAGATTTTACTCCAAGAAATGTCCAATTTAAGGTATAGATTGCACATTACCTGTTCAGGTTCCTATGGTTTACACTATTCCATGCGAAGATTACGAAATGCATAAAGCAGTTGAGTTGCTCACATAAATTAGTTCAAACTGAATTGGCTCTAAAGAGGATACAACCGACAATTTGGCTTGGTTCGAACTAATGGATTGGCATCGGTGTACATTGCGTTACTGTCAATTTCTATGGTCCTTCAAGAACGTGGTACATTATTTTATAAAACATAAAGAATAGGTTTTAATGAAGAGTTACATGCGCTGTGGTTGAAATTACATCGGACCACAATCGTTGGATGACACACGCTTAACGGACGACTGAGTTAAATGAAGGTTCGCAGGTTCGTGCATTCTAACAGTTGAGGTCATTAAGCATTTCATCCAACATAGCGGCCAGATGTTATTTGGGTTGCATTCATCCCCTTTATTCCCGTCAACCGATTGTGTAGAGCACAGTCGTAAAGTTTACACACCGGCAACATAACAACGAATAAACGAATGCCACATGGACAAGAAGTAGGTTATAGTAAACTTTGTGAATTTCAGGTTAACATGTTCCACTACGACAGTACCTCTTACTAACAGACTGCAGGCATGAGAGTCCTGGTTAACATCATTTCTCTGCACACTGATGTTATGGGTTACAAGTGGAGAACTCGAAAGTACAGTAATTCACAAGCTTCGTGAGGACGAAGCTTTTCAGGAATGAGGAGGTCGAATTCATATATGTAGCTCATGGTTTTCGTCTTGGTTGAACTATCACATTTACTAGCTAAATGAGATTAGGTCATAGACTAAAAGGGAGTGCTTGCAATAGGCAGTATGCCTCACTTCTGTATAGTTTAAACGACGATTCTTCGATTGTACCATGAGGGATATGAATCAGGTGCTACAGATGTGTTGTGAATGTTTGACTGAATAATCTCTTATTAGTTTCCATGAAACTGGCATTTGATCAGGTCAATTTCATTTGAATTTCTTCCTGGCAGGAACTCAATATTTTCATTTTGAACAAAACTTTTCATAACAACGCTTGTGTTTCTAACTATTAGTTCGTTTATGGCATTACTATATAAGCATAGCCGAAAATATTAATGCTCACAGGGGTCATGCGAATCAGAATTTCAAACCGACGTTCCGTCGACATAAGTTAGAACAATTAATCTTGTTGCGATAACAACGAACATGCTGCTACGTAACGGCGTACACTTTGTGGTCGTATGTTAAATGTGCGCGATTGATGGCCTGAAATAATCAACTAACTCGGACAAACCAACCGCTGACATTTTACTGAATGTGTCGTTTGTCATCACGATCCACTAGATAAGAGGAACCTAATAGGATATTATAAAACTGAATGACATGAATGGTACACCAAAAAGTTTGCACGGCGTCCAGCGTTTCATTTGATTTATTCCAATCGGATGTAGAAATTTTGCATCAGCCCGAAAAAAATTGTTTCACCCATTTGATTTTCTGGGCCTGGATGTAAAGTTTGCTGCTTCAAACAAGTAAAGCGTACCCAAAAACTAATTTGCGCGTTGTGCGGTTGGGTTACTTTAAACTTCAGGCGATCAAGCGATTTCACTTAATTTAATTTGGTTAGTAAATTTGGAGACGTTCGTTTTTGAGAACATAAACGCAATGTACAGTTGATGAGGTGCACGCCCTGATTAGATTGTTAGGTGAAGTTTAGAACAAGTCCTTCCGTTCTACTCATACACACAGACAGGGAAAAATCAGGCAACAGGAAATTCCTTTTGTTGCTTCCCACATAACCATAATACAAGTATATAATTATTCCCAAACGTACACTCATGGTGTGGACTTGACGATACCGGCGGAATGAGACCGAAGGAAGTAGCCTGTTTTCTGTGTTTACCCACTTCGCATATTGTTCGGCACGTGTCACCTCCGGTCCCATTTAGGATATATAAAACTGCACGGTCAATTTCAAATCACGTTTTGTTAGCTGGCAAATGCTGAAATATGCCGGCAAAGTATCTGAATTCAAACGCCGACATACACATGAAAATATTTCACGCCCTAACTTAAAATAACACAGTATTTCCCCGTGCTCAAGCATTATGGTCGAAACGGTGCCAGAAACACGGAATATTTCCTGTCCCCATTTATGTTCCGTCGAGGAGTACGGACTTTTCAACTGAAGCATTGAGAAAGGAATTTGTTAAAATGTTGGGGCTCATAGCCATTTGCACCGAAAGAGCAAGACACATAAATTAAAGAGGTGGTTCGCTTTCCAGAGTCCTGTCAGTCTTAAACTGATGGTAAGTTTGAAAACAGGGAACAACAGTTCTTAAGTTTGCCTTACATATCTATGTGACATTCACAAAAGAACTCACGGCAAAAATAATTAACAGTTACTTGGTTTTACCACGTACAGCACGTAATCCACGGTTGATGATTATGTCTCACGATATCTCACATTCGAGGAACTGGGCATATGCCCGAGTGAACTGTCGGTCTTGTGAATTGTGGCCCACATACGGTTTGCGATGAACACGCACTTCCACGCTAGTTGGTGTTCGTTCACGAATGCGGAAGTTCACCGCTCAGCTGTTTTATCTATGAGGACCTTTCGTGAGTTAAATCAGCTCGCATTTCTCACTGAGGAGTTTTTGATTGTCGTTACACGCCTGTCACACGCTTACAGCTTGGGATAGGACAATATTGTAAACCATGTCGTTCGACTACCGTTACTGTAATCAATGTCTTCAGCTTTATTCACTAATCTCCTTTTTATAAGCCAACAATATGAACCGTTGTTCAAACTTTCCGGCATGCACACTGATAAAATCGTTCAAGGATAAAATGCATTTTAATACATTTGCCTGAAAGTTAGATTGTGCATAAGGCAAAACAATGAATTGATGACAAAAACAATTATTCTTCTTGAAATGAAGACAATCTGCTAATTTGTCAAGAGTCACCATGTGAAACGCAAGTGTGTCTCGTTAAAGAAGGTTGTTTTGGTTAGAAAACCTTTTCGCAAAGGCTGTTTAATTCAAGCTTTCAATATGCTAACAGTGCTACCAGAAACTTGCTTCAAAGCACCACAATCACAAACGATAGCGCTGGTTACGAAATCGAATAATAACGTGGCCAATAGTTCTATGTGAATTTTGTTTGAATGGACTAAGCAAATGACAAGTGAACATTTAACAATGAACAAAATTGATCAACCTCTATGAACTTAAGACTCATATCTTTTTGTTATTGGAAGTTGGGTCAAAACTTTCAGTTCGCCTAGATAAATAAATTTTCTTTTTTATTTATATGAGTTAATAAATGGCGTATTTTTACATCCGTACTAAATTTTGACCGTTAGCCTGAGATGTTAATTGTTTGCAACACGTGCCATAAAGAAGAAAGATTCGATTAACTATTAATTTGTAAACATTTCCGCTTCAAAGGTGTTTATTGATTGCTTATAATAAATTAGGCGAGTGGCAACTTGAAATTACCGAGAGCCAGCATAATCCCTATCACATCAGATTCGTCAACCAGAACAAGATGGCAATGAACCAATAACCACGTACAGAAATTTAGCAAATTAAATGGAGTTATTTGATAATCAGTCATTCGTTTAAGTTTGCCGATTGGGGAGTTAGACTCGCGTCTGCGTTTGAGTAGGACATTTCGGAGTTGCCAAGTTGATTGAAGCAGCCACTTCGGACTAAGTTCATTATCTCTTAAGTCTAGCTCTTTGTCGACTTGAACAACGAACTTTTTTGTTTTCTAAGAGTCACGTTTCGAAAACAAGACTGCATGGAATGTTTAGATGTTTAAATGTGTGCAACGTCAGTCAATAGTTGATAAGCCCCAGCAGAGTTATGCAGCGTTTTACAGTATATCTACAGTCGCTACGCATTTCGTAGTTCTCACTTTTACTTGAAAGTCAATCAGATAGCAACTCTATTCTAAAGACATCTTTGGACACTGCATGAACATCCTGAACAATGGATTGTAATCGGACAAATGAAATTATTTTCTGACATTCTCCTAAGTTCCCAATGAAATAACATCTTCGTAAATGTGATCCATTCCAACAAACGATAATGACTTATGCTAAGGTTGAACCTTTTTAGCCGGTGCAACCCAATACTTAGCTTGACGATATGTTGGAATTGGTAGAAAAGACTTATTGGATCTCTGTACAACGAGACAGTAGCGTTTCCAGAATGAACATCAATTCGAATGAGGAGATTATGAATGAGTTCACAAGTTGGAATAGATTGCACCTTATCGGTGTCCCTCTTCAACTAGAATTCAGCAGTAGTTGCTGCCTGACCTCAAGGTCGTTGGTTTCTGAAAATTACACTTGTTTTTCCATCCCAGAAACATAATGAGCGCAGCGAATTTGTAATGTCCTTATGAACTTGTAAATTTTGGTTGCAAGTGATCAGTAAATCATTCAATTGGCTCAACAGTACATTCCCATCCAGGTCGCTCGTTACTACTGTACCAGTGCTGAATATGACAGTGAACAGCTCTACAAAAACGGTGTAATTACGAACATCACATTGTGCCTGTTCAGTGGATAATCATTCTACATGAGGAAAATTGTTCTGTACTTTTGTCACTGGCTATGATTAATTAATTAGGTGTGGTGTGCTGATCAGTCTAAAATGACAAAAGCCAAATTCCGGTGTGTACCCTGATCAGGAAGAACTAGCCACTCTGCTGGCATGTTGAGAACAAGAAGCGTACCACACGCCATGAACATTTTGTAAAAGTGAATCGGGCATCACAATGTTCATGATATCTGTGACCTATTGTGTGTGATTTTGAAAAATAAGCATGGCAAATCCATAATTAAACCTACAAGATGAAGCTTGAGTCACTTTATTGATTACGTGGCAGACGAATGTAGTTCCAGCCATGTATTGAACGAGGCATTCCTCTCGAACAGGCATTGTACTTAAGTTGTCAGTTATCTACACATTTACAGCTGTTTTTTAGCAATCAAACGTTTTAGGTAAACTATAGTAAAATGCGTTCACCAGAATGGCGGGGACCAGATAAAGCAAAGCAAGTGACTAGTGAAATGGAACTGCCTTCGAACATAGGTTATATATTTTCTCCCGCTTACTTGCTGGTAGTTTTTGTCGCATTCACCTCAGCGCTCGCAATTGTTGCATTTCTGAAACAACATTCAAGCTACAGCGGGACCTTATCGCAAAGTATCTACCGTATATTTCCCATGGACTTCTGCCATATCCAGGGCATCGTTTCGATGAAAAGATATACTTGAACGCACAGGAGGTGATTTTGTTTTGTGGTGATGGCTGCTTAGGTGTTTATAAACATTGAATTGAGAGCGTCCCACAGTGGCCTTAATCGTGGTAGTCGTGGCAGTTTTTGAACGCAATAGTAATAAGTATTTCCGGTTTATCAACTGTAGACCTGTGAAATAATGGCACAGACTGAAGGATGTTGATTATTTGCATAAAATGACCCGTTATAATTAATTGGATTTCTAAAAGACTAGACCTCACATTCACACCGACAGATCGACCAGTCAAGTGAGTAAAATACTTTATACTGGAAGAGTTTTATGAAAATAACATGCCGAGCAGTCTTAAAATTCAGTATGGCACAATTAATTAGAAACGGTGTAACGGTTACAACTATCCTCTAAATCTATTGCTCTCAGCTATAGACATTTTACGAACATATACTTACTTTCCAGCCATCATCATGAACTGGGGAGACTAAACAAAAATGCAGCGTTAGGAGGGCAGCTATCGTCCCGTTCTTCAGAGTACTATTTCTATAATCTCGTATTCTCAAAATATTCAGTTAGATTTTAGTTGAACAGTATAAGTCAACGTTGTTACTGGACACCAAAGCAAAAACCCTATTGTTTTTTTCCGAGTTTCTGCTTACCATTTGTAGTTGTTTAGAGAATTACAGTTTGTATATTTCATGATCAATCGATCGAATATCTCCTGCGTCATGTTTTTGATCTACTCATTAAAGCTTGCGATAACCTTAGTTGGCTTACTTCGAACACATCTGTTATTACTCACCAAAACTGTTTGCACTGCAGAAGAAAGTCGCGCTTAGCAATTAACCAGTTAAAACTCAAACATGTCATCAGCTTATGCCAAAACTATCCAAATCACGTTGAGGTTGAATGGATAATTTTCTTTAGCGTTCAAACTTCTCCGTTAACTTTCCCTTAATACGTTTTTGTAATCAACTGAACAACAAAAACCAGACAAAGTTTGTACTTTATCGATTTGCTGTAGACAAGCTGCTCGTTCTAATGTATAATACTTGACTTAGAATCATGTTGAAGTTGACGAGTAATGCATAATTTTGTCACTGCCGAGGATAAAACTTCAGGTCGCGTGAATATACAAATACTACATATCGAGCACCATCGGATTATCATGCATAAATTCTCGGCCATACTGACTTGTGCATGACCTCAAGGTTGTTGGATGAGATTTTTCAGTACACACAACGTTGCTAGTGTAATTTGTTTTCAATTATCGTATTTCCAATTTTTTAAGCTTTGCAAGCACTTATGGAAACTACGATAATTTTTTCAGTTTTGTGGCAAGATTATTAACATGTACTCAAACTTAGATGGAGTTTCTGAGCAAACAACGCATATAAGGCTCGAAACATACTGTAAATATTTATTTAAATATAAGCCCTTTATTGGCTAACAGTTGTGTTTTAACTAAATGGATTCTAGAAAGTAAACTTGAACCAATGAATTCCTATAACAACTAAAACCTGCTGAGTTATCGTGGCGAAAATGTCGTTGACCGTCATGCTGAGACTTTTCCGTCTGATCCACTAAATTGCACTACTGTTTTATAAAATTCTGAAATGCGCAGTTTTCTCTCCGCATGCGAAAGTTTTTCTCAGATGTAGATAGTTTTTATGACTAATTCTGTTATGAACAAAGAAGTGTGAAAGTCAACACTGTTTTAACGTCTGAAATGCTTACTTAAGTTGTGATCATATGTGTCTGCTTTTGTTCTTTGTTGCTCGAAACCAGACAAGCAGTTGCAATTCCCTAGGGTATTCAAAATGCGTTATGCAGTGGACGAGGTGTTTGAATTTATGATTGTGTTTCCTTCTCTCATTTCCAAACAAGTTTTCTGAGCATATTTTTATATATCTTGCGGGATGTTAAGACTGCATTTGTTCTCTTTGGTCATGAACATAAAACATTGAAATATATAGAGCATGAGGATAACAATAACACTTGGGACAATCAATGATTAGGTTTACATGAAACGAGAACTGTCTGTTATATTTCAGGCAAACTACAAGAATCAACAGTTTATACTCGGTCATGTGCATACACGGTCGGATGGCGAGTACTGAGTAATACTGCCTCGGAAAAAGCAAGCAACTGATGATTTTGATTTTGCGGTCATACTTGAAGTAGACTGGTGGTCACCAACGTGTCCTGCTTCAATGATGGACTTCCCAATAGATGTGGTCGGGCTTCAGCTGAATGACTTTGTTGCCGTTGCCTATTGCGTCATCACGAGTACCAACCACTTGGGCATATGTCCAACCATTCTTTGTCATAGGCACTGATCCGTTCTGCCAATATAGTCGTCATTGCAACTACAAGTGGACAGAGGTTGCATGTGAGACAAAACATTCCGGTAGATCACGAGTATGAAGAGGCCAAGTGACACTCCTAGTTGTGAGTAGTGACTGAAATATTAGCCGCAGGGTATGTGCGAATTAGAGCAGACTGTAATCTCCGAATCACGCCAATTATGATACGGTCGCCTTTGAAAATTAGGTTCAGAAATACCTGTTTCTCAAGAGCCGTACCCACTGCATTCTTCATCATTTTTTTCCAGCTGTGAATATTGATGAAGTCCTCGGAATATCCGTTTGTAAGAGGCATCTTCTTCAATCCCTTCTCTCCCCATTGCAGGTCGTCATCAGTACACATCTCCCGGGCTCTATGGAACAAGGTTTGTACTAAACCTCTTTTATAAGTGATCGGCACAATATGTGAAAACTGTTAACCCTGCAGCGAACTGAGCGTTACATTGAGCTATTCTGTTTCCTAGTGAGTAAAATGTTTGAAGAAGACAAATTGTCACTTGGTTCTTCTTCGTGAGAAACAGAAGGGTTTAAGGGTGGATGTAATTGAAAAAGTCTAGTGATATAAATCAAAATATTATCTATATCTTGTTTATACAGACTGGCACTATCTACAGCACACGATAGTTGTGAATCAGTAATTCACAAAAAACATATCCGCACATGTTGAGTCCAATGAATTAACCACTACTACACCATCAACTTGTTTATAAGATGATCCTCCAAAAATAAACTTATCAATTGTTTGAGGTAATCAACTAGGAAGCAAAATGTAAATGTCGACAATTATTGTTTCTTAAAGACGCAGATTACCTGAGCTTCGTTTTTGTTAAAAATAATCCAGATTATAGATCTCGATTTATAGTTTTAATAGTCACCCGTGTTGAGCATTGAGTCATCGATCACGCAGAGACGAAAACCGGCTGATGCAATCGTAAAAGCATTTACTTACAGGAAACACTGGGATTGCCAAGTCATCGTCAGTGACGTAGTAAACCATAAGAAAACTTTGTAAAAATGTGAACTGGAAATTAGGATTTTAACAAGGGGAAACGGTTTGCTAGATGGTTCTGTCCCTCACAGTATTTTCAATCAAACAACGCTTGAAATAAAGTTAACAAATATGAAGTAAAATTACAAAATTACGAAGCCACAATATGATGTGATAAGTTCAGGCCAGCTTCAGCGTCAAGTTGAACAATCGCTGGATACAAAACCTAGGCTAACTGTTGGAACCCACCAAAGGTTTCACAGGCTCGAACGGTCGATACTTTGTAGTAAGCCTGATTATTTTGATCGACGATACCACCCAGGTATGATAAAATATTTCAAACAATTTGTCAGAACCACCCACTAGGGCGGGCTACATTTTTTACTTTTCAACTTTAAACATAAACATTACAACCGTAGTAAAGGAAAAAAACAGACCACTGAACGGATTGCGGAAAAGTTTAAAAGTAAAATAACAATCAACTTTGTGGTTCACCGCCAACACATTTTTTGAATGCAAGTGTACGTTGACAGGTGTGTAACTTAGTTGGAAATTGATGTTGCGGGTTGAAATAAGGAATAGTTTAGCTAAATTAAGAAGACACCGACGAGGTGTTTAATGATCAGTTAATGGTGCCAGCGAGGAGGTAACTAGATGACTTTAACAAACATTGCAAAATTAGTTGAAGGGTTATTATTTTTGACAAATTGCCTCGGTGCCGGGACCAGAATCGTACTGGTAAAGTTAACAGAATGAGCCCAACCGTATAGAAATTGAAGACTTTTTGACATTTTCCAAACAGACAATGATAACCGAAGTTGCAGAAGTTGTATGCAATCCTATTCTCTCCTGATTAGCTCTGATTCGCACAGCAAAATGTCGACAGAAAAGTGTTTCCTGAATCTGTAACTCTGCTGCCTGAAAGAAAGGAACTGTTGTTTAAGTCAACATATGCATGGCGGTTTTAGCAGTTTTCAACCAAGCTTCGGATTACCCGTCAAGTAGGAGTATAAGGAAATCGTAAATCCACCAAGGAAATATGATCATTTTTTTATAAACTTCGTCCAGCTAGATCATTTTGTTCGATAGTCCTTGCATGGAAGTTATATATAGTGATATTTCAGACAACAGCCACTCTCATAAAACTGATGTTGTGTTTAACGAATTTGATCTGGACTTTGACCATTTGCTGTCAAATGAGATTTTATTCAGCCTTTCTTGAGTTTATGTTTAAGAAACGGAGACAAACTCTTGTTACATTTAAAAAAACTGGGCTTTTATTCAATTCCTGAGAATGTACACAAAAATGAAGCTTGTTGATGAATGCCCCACTGTTGAGTGCTCACGAATTTTCCTTTTGTCTTGCTGTCATTGCAAGGAGAATCATTGAAGACGTCCCCGTGATTTTACTCGTTTCCTTAGTTCAGTTGTGTAATCGTTGAACAAATTAAACCGAACGTGTCCGGTTTGACAGTTGACTATCATATTTGGCAGCTTGAGTTCATCTACTATCGAGCAATGCCTGTGAAATTTCATCCTGCTCAAACAACTGATAAATTGCAGGCTTTTCTGGGAAGTTCAGAAAACGTTCGTATGCTATCCCCAATAAGTTTTTCTGAAACAGTGTAGTTTTTTGCAACAAATTTCCTGCGGCTACAATTCACCGTACATCCTGAAGTGTGTAATATTGTAGTTGGGACCAGCAATCGTGTTATATTACTCACACCACTATTATTCAGTATTGAGGCAGGAACGGGGAGTTTGACATTGAAGTAATCGTGAGAAAAATACATGAAGAACCACTGGCGTGCTGCGTGGCATGAAATGATTGTTGGTACATGGAGGAATTGAGCATTGGGGTCCGTGGTAACCGTTACGTTCAGAAACCAGTGTAATACGCAGATGAGTGTTTTTGTTTGTAACCATGTTGAAGCGCATAATCCATGCACTAATTTTTTGAATAAACAATTCTTGCGCTATCCGCGTTCTTGGCTCACAACACTATATCGTTCCACATTGTGAACATCAGAATGTCATGGGTTTTGCGTAGCAGAATCCTGGGAATCAGCTAATCACACAGAAACCAACTCGATGCAAATATTTGTTCAGAATAACTCATCGCGCATAAACAAGCACATGTGCATTGAAATGGAATCGGTATTTCTTAAATCAACTTGAGATCCCTTCGACCTTAATGAAATAAACTCAATCATTTGGCGACCAATTAGATTGTCATTTTGTAGCATGGCAAGTTAATGTAGTCAGTCTGGAAACGCCTGAGTGCAATCTCACGATATGTAACAAAGTGCAATGAACCGATGGTTCCTGCAAGTCAATGACTGAATAACATTTCAAGTTCGTTGATGGACAATGTGGTCTTAATTCACGGGATATGTTAATCTTCTATCCAAGATCTGCCAGACTTTCTGATTATCTGTCGAGCTAATGAAGCATAAAAGGTGTTATTACATTTCAATCAATAGTGTAGTAATCCGGTGAACGTTGTGATGTGAATTGCCATCCAGGGAGTAGTGGACAGAGTTGGGAACATTAACATTTGACATCCTGAGCATAGTTGTGGAACTCGCATGAATTTTTGACCATCGATTTCTTGACCGTGAAGTTTTCAAACATCTGTTCAAACACTAAACACACTGTGAAGCAGAAACAGTGAATTGACTTTATTTTTAAGTTATACTTGACCAAAGTGTTCTCTAAGTTCCAATTTTGACTCATTATATTGTTACTAAACCGAATTATGCAGCAACTCTTGATAATTGGTTCAATCTTACTGGATTGTAATGCAGCAAACATCCCCGTTACCTATGCTTATGTGATTAGATTTTCAACGTTGTTTTCACCAACTGTTAATCTTTGATAAGGAGCTTCTAATTTATTTAATACGTGGAAACGTTTTCACTGTTGTGTCTGTACACTGTGTTGAATCATAAACTTCCCAGTTTGCAATTCTTTTCCATCTTCTCCTCCGTTCTTGTTTGCACTAAGGCTTCAGCGCACGCTTCAGGTGACAAGCACGTGCCTTACGTATTGTCACCGTGAGAAACCAACCAGTAGTAATATGACATTAACGGTTTTAGGTCGGCTATGCAGTACTAACGACTTCACTCCCACGGCGTTTGCTAGTAGTTATTTGGGTTTACACCAGAAGGTGGTTGTAAGTAGGTGGAAATGCATACTACTTAGCGTAATGGGTAGTCATGCTCTGAAGCACTAAAAGAGGATACACCTTGAAACATCTGATTTGAGCATGTTGCTCTTTTCAAGGGCAGCTGACAGAAAACAGAAGTCGAAATCAAGTTTTGGCAGTGCTTATTTTATATCAGTTGATTTTAAGAGTACAAAGCGGCAATCAAGGAAGTAAGAATTAAAAACTGTAATTTATAAATAAACGGCAATAACCTTTGTGTATATTTACGGCATCAAGTCCAGTCAACTAGAGAAAACTGGAAACCCATGATGGGACAACACACAATGAGCGAACGTCCAATATAAAATAGGAAATCATCAAGGAATCATGCCGTGCGTCTGTTTTTTCACTCAGTGCGTACGTGATCGTTAAACATATCAAACTGATAAATATTTGATCAATTTCAAATATGTACTGAAAATTCTGACGGCACGTCCAATCTTCTCCTCAGATTCTGATTATCGTCTGGGTACCTTTCAGGGTGCCGTAGCTCAGTAATTGCTGGTTAGAAAGAGACTACTTTTTACAATGTTGCTTGCAAGTATTTTGATACCGTATAATGCTGTTACATTTCAAAATAGTGGGTCATTTGCAGTTCGGCTCTAACAATAATATACATTGGAATTATGATGAGTCTTGTGGCGACTTTTCAAGTGCAACACTACACCCATTCGTGATTTTAGACAATTACAATTGCATCATTGTCTTCAACTAATGAACTATTAAGATGATGTATTTTCAGTTTGCCTGAAATGCTTCCTTTTTACATTGCTTTTTAAGTGCAACGTTCAACAAGACTGAAAGTCACGTTCAGAGATAATTTTACTCAATGCTTCACCTTGAATTTTTTCCGGAATCCATGACTAAATGGGTTTGCACCAAGTTCAATGATTCCATGAATGCCATACTAGTCAGTCATATAAGCGAAGGTATTTTGTTAAATCCTCCTTGTTTGCTTACGTGCTACACATCAAAGAGCCTTCAGTGCAGCTCTCGGGT
The DNA here is from genome assembly GCA_014338405.1 of Paragonimus skrjabini miyazakii. NCBI lineage: Eukaryota > Metazoa > Platyhelminthes > Trematoda > Plagiorchiida > Troglotrematidae > Paragonimus > Paragonimus skrjabini miyazakii. The sequence goes on from JTDE01000632.1 coordinate 247,384, forward strand.
TCTCCTTGGACATAGCTTTCATAAATGCTATGATCTTGGGGGAACGTCGGAGAATGGAATCGGTCACTACAGTCATTTACGTTGTAAACTCTCTGTTAACGAGAGGCGGAGTTGAAATGGTGTATTCTGGATAATTGATTTAAGCCTTATACAATGAATCACATAATCGAAGTGGCATTTCAGAAGACCGTGGATATTTGAACTTCCAGAATGCACCTGTACACCACTATCCGAGGATTGCTTTCGTAATTTGATATAAATAAGTGTCACAAGCAATTATACTTTGACTGGTTTACTTAATGACAACCATGACACTACGTAACAAGATACGACTATTGATGTCGGTGTACTAGTCCTTATAGTATCCATAAAATGACCCAGCAACAGAGGTTTATTGGCAAAACTTTAGAGTATCTCACTGAAACAGTCGCATTAAGTTAAAATAAAAGCGGCGAATTGTGATTTATTTCTGATGCAGTCGTATCAGCTGAGGCTTCAAGAGATGTTAACACGTGATGACATCTTGTGACATCTTGCTACTTGTTCGTTTTATCTCCAGTTCCGGATGACATTAAAAAACGAACGCTAGATTACGATTTTCTAATACCTTCCGATTTCGGTCATGACTTATTTATACTTTCTGTTACATGCCCGGCCAGAAATATAACTGGAAGACTGAGTGGACCTTATTCAGTCAGACAAAGCAGTGCAATAACGAACTCAATAAATAAGTACAGTATAACACATGTGATGGGTGGATATCATTCTGTGAGTGTTGATAACAAGTATCACTCAGAAGGACGATTAAAGAACATCCTCCATATGGCGAATGATCTTCAGTTTATGCACATAAAGAGTGATGTTTAACAAGTTCGTCGGTTAATCAACAAATCTGCCCCGACAGTCCTGAACCACTTTATAAGGAATAAGACTTATTGTACAAATAACATATCGAAAGTTACTCCGTATTACACGTTATAACTGTCTGTGTTCCACTTTTTTTGCCAACTTCCTTGACCTGTAACAATGGGTCTTTAATGGCATGAAGCTAGTCTGGTGAGGAATCACGACAAACTATATTAAATTTGCTACAACCTTCTATTTCAGATTGGTTGCCCATTGTTACCTTACAGCCTTTGTCGTTATGAAGAGTGCTTTTGAAAATCATGTGAAAAAATTGTTTTGTCCGAAACTTTCTAAAAATTATTAAAGGATTTCAATATTTATTAGAAACTGTGTGTTTTTTAAAACGTTTTGAACTACCACTTTCACTTTCGCTATCAAATCCCTACAATTTAAATTAGCTAACCTTCTCAACATATTGTACAATGGCATGAAAATATGGCTTTACAGCCCCTTATAAGATCGTCTATAAAGTTTCATAGTACACTTCCGTTGAACCATAAAAGCAACGCTAGTAAACACAGTGTTTATTGTGGAGCATGCCAGATGAGAAACATTGAATCAAAAATAGTTTAATGTTGGTAGCTACTACGGGCATTTCTCTTAACGTTTTTAACGTATATATGTTTAACAATACATCCACCGGCCATTTTCAACCGTGAATAGCATTCGTTTGTTAAGATTCACCTCATGAAAAACAGAAACCAGCGTCAGAATTTTGGTTATCTCTGTGTCTGCGTTTAATTGAACGAATCAGCTGGCATCACCAAGCAAACGTAAGTAAGACCCACTAACAAACATCTATCAGATAAGATTATATAAAATCAAATTCTGAGTCGTACATGAAAGATAAATAATTGGCTACCACATAGAATACACACATCTGATTTCACAGCCGACAGGTATAAAGTACGCGGTGTATTACTGGTGGTATATTAAAAACTGCTATCAGTAGATGATTGAAAGTTTGCTGGGTTGTTCTCCTGAGATCGACCCCATGCTGATTGTAGAGCAAATGGTAAGTAGTCGGCTTTCTTGGTTTAAGGGTGACCGTTAACTGAATGGTTTGTTTGAGTGTTGCATTCTGGATATGCAAAGGGTTGGTGCTAAGAGTGAAGATATTGCTATAGCCAGGCCGTCCGCATTTGAGTTGCGACACGGTTATCTGTATGCAAAGTGTACGCAGCTTAGTGCTGATCGTTTGCGCCTGGATACAAATTTACCGTTGAAAATGTGCACTACTCTTTTTCACTTTGTACTGTCGAACGGAAACATGTTTTTTCACGCTTTTATAGCACTTAAATGTGGTTATCCAACTTTAGTGTATCGTTGTCCATGATAAGGACTAAAATATGGGGTAGTAATATGAATGAACTATACTTGAGTTGGGATGGATGAAATTCACATTGTACATGCCGTTCAAAAAAGAAACGTTTCTTGTAGTAACTCGGATAGGCTTGAATTCTCACGTTGAGTAAAACAACGGATTTATCAACGTATGTGAGCACAATGCTGTGGAACAAATCTACCCAAATACCTGAAACACTGAAAGTTGTTTCCTCGACGTTTGTTGGAAACGTAAAATTGTTCTGGTGAGTCGCTCCCGTTCATTATCACGTTTATGTGAGGTTTAATTCTCTTGTCTAATCATAGTCTTTTGATAAGGCAATGTGTTCGTTTGTGGATTGATTAATCTTGTGATATCAGGATATGTAATTGTATGCCACCAACTTAGTACTAAACTGCAAAACAAATTTCGAACCACTTGTAAGTGGTAAATAATTACTATATTGCATCGAAGATATTGAAGGTTATGTACATTTCTCCTCATGCTATCCGATGTTTGTCACTAAGACCTCACATCCCTAGTGCCTCATCTTAGAGTTAACTAGATCTACTCAAAGCATGGCGGAAAACAATAAGTGGTGACCCAAGGACACGTCTGTAACATCAACCTACATTGAAGACAAACAGTAATGTTTATCAGATAGATAATAACACCAGGAACCACTTATGCTTTCGGAACAAATGTGTCAGTTATCGATTCGGTAACAAGATCACTTCGCACAACCTCTGCAGCTTCTCTATCGTTAGGTTTTCCCCCCAGCGAACAGAATTATCCGCCTCTTCTCTAAATTACTTAGTCGTGAACAGATATTCGGGACGTGAATAGCTCACTGTACCAGCCAGACGACCTAACCACGCAAACGCGTTCTACAAATGAGGTTTAATACTCTAGTACAAGTTGGGTAGTCAAAACCGTTTTGTTTTTATCCCGAAAAATATACAGATGGTCTGGTTAGTTATCGATCGTACTGATGAATGAAATATGTCTAAACAGTATATTTGCTTGTATACATTTTATCCCACGGAATACGTTTTACATTGTTTGCGTAATCACTGATCGTTCGCTGAAACGTTTAAAATAATTCCATGTATTCATATGATAATCGATCACTTTCATTCAGTTAAGGAGAGATCAGGTAGATTAGTTTGCTTCAATTTTCAAGCAGGTTATTTTCATATTATACTCGACTGTTTAAAATGAACGAAAACTGAAAGATCATAAACACAGTTTTGGTAACTACAGAAATGTCGTACCGTTTGATGTTGTGTATCATATATTTAGCTATACTAGCGTAGTGAAATTTATTTGGGCCCAGCCAACAGCTTTGTTCATTCACACCCACTTGGAAGATGATAAGAGCTTTTAGATGTCTGTTCACTGTTGAATGAAGTTCGGTGGTCCAAAAGGACACTTTATTCAGATAATGAACTGAGCTTACAAAGTTAAGTTCACTGAATGACACTAGTGTTTCCTGGGACGACAGATAGTAGGTTTTCATGTCAGTCCACTTCAACAACGATCAGTCAAATGCAGGGTGTATTAGCCCTTACTACGATACAGACAGCGACCTATTGTTTATACTCGCATTAATTAGAAATGGAATTTTGTATTACTGATGAGTAGTAAGGGATTTCGATTTTCATATAGATTGAACATCACCTACAATTGATCGCAGCTGTCGCATTCCCATAGACTTTCCAGTCGGCCGCTTCCGAACAGAAAAAGCACTAGACTCGAGTTTCGTTCTCAGTAGAGCTCGTCATGTTATGTGAACAAGTTCTATGGTAATTCGGTGTTAAACGTAAATATGGAAAACTGTGCGGTGTACTGTTATAGTTTGCTGCAATCCATGGAGTATACATTGCAAACGTTCAGTTTTTAATCCAGTTGGGTGGCCTGCATTGTCGGATTAGCGGATATTTGTACATCATTATATGAAAAAGATTTAGTTTCTTTCTTTTCAAACTAGCTACTTCAATCAAAACATAAAGCAGCTGTTCGCTTAAATCGTCTCCACTGCATACAAAAAAGTCGAAAATTGATTAAGCAAAAATTTGGCAACCGCTCGGAGTTCATTTCTGGTGATGCTGGCCAGGAGAATGTTGTGTACCAGTGCTGTTCACAAAATGAATGATAGCAGGCCAGTTGTTTGATCGGGAACCAGGCAATATATCGCGTTATCTCATGCGTTAAGTGTGATTTAAATACATACGAGAGAGAGAATTCGTCCAAAGCAATGCGGAAAACTATCCACAGAATCAAAACAAATAAGTACTGAAGTCATTTTTATGCTAACAACATTGCCATTTTCTGACAACTTTTATTTAGTAAGAAGCTATCTGAACGTACTAAATAATGTCTGTTACTTCCACCTGTGGTCCGCGAATATTGACTGTACCATTTTCATGGGTTTTACCCTCTTTCTGCATATGATGAAGAATCGTTAAGCATGTCACTGAAACCAATCAGGTTGAGAGATTAACAGTTTATTTGTTCCTCATTACTTTTAACTTGAAGATGGTTGTAAGCAGGTAGAAATGCATACTGCTTATCGTAATGGGTAGTCATATTCTGAAGCGCTAAAAGAGGATACAGCTTGAAACATCTGATTTGAGCACGTTGCTCTTTTCAAAGGCAGGCAACAGAAAACAGAAGTCAGAATCAAGTGCTAATTTCATTCACTTCTCTAGGTCGACCGTGAGGGATGGGGGTACAGCATCAGCCTTGGTGTGGTGTTATCACAAGTTTTGATAAATAACCATTTAGCGTGTGGGTATGAAGCATCTTTTAAAATATGAGAAAGTACAGTAAGTCTGTCCACTTGGGCATGTCCTTGTTTCATTGTTAATTTGTTGAACGTAACCACCTTGAGGTTGACTGCTTCAAATTAGGTGTTGCTGATCATCAATTCAGGTACTATTCACTCCCAGATTGGTGTGTACATTCAGACTGGAAAATTGGAGTTATATACATAAGATGTGTAGTTAATGTGTCGTTTGAAGATAACGTATCGCTAGCCTCACAGTGTGAACTTTCTGAGAATTATAATCACGGTTTCTTTCAATTGCCGCTTAATACATATACAAGAAATCAGTATCATATCGATTTACTTTGGATAAAAACCATACACATTTTGCGTCCTCGTTGACATGAAGGAGATTCTCATGGAGGTTGGCAAACGGGATTGATTAATACTTAATGTCTGGCGTAACAATTGTTTTGCCTTGTTTACTGCGTTTCTACGTCAATAACTGAGGCAAACCATATGAGACCAAAGTGCAGTTAAACGAAAAACCACTACTTTTGCAACAAATTAATTGATACTCTCTTGAGACTCATATGAGAGTGGTAATTTCATTTGCATTGTTTCCGTTTTACTCAGCGGAGCCATACATTTCCAGATTATACGATTTTGATTTTATTACCAGAAACATTCAGCTAGACAAAACAGGCAAACGTGTTAACAGGTTAAATCGCAATGAGATCTTGTAGAGAAATTAATTTACAGTTTCGGAAGACTAGGCTACGGATAATTGTAGGGATCACTTGCGATCGATTATCAATGTTTACCCCGGTGGAGATGTCTCATTAAACAGTATAAAAAAGACTATAGAAGTCATCTTTAGTAACCGCAACTAAATCACTAAACAGCATCATAATTCGTGAAGTCCGGAATTCGGCAGTTGAGTATGACATAGTAGATTCTTGTTGGTTCCAAAAAGCGAAACTGTGGACGTGTTTTCAGCTTTATGTTGCGCACAGTTTGAATCTTATCACAGTTCTGAGTAATAGTTATCAAAACTGGATTTCTTGCCTTATGTTCACACTTCATTGCTTTGAAAAGATTGGAACCCTTTAGTTTGTAAATTCGTATATATATTTAGACTATAGCTAGGCTAAGTTACCTACCCAACTAACTGTATCGTGCAGTCTGCCAAACTATCCGCGAGCATATCTGCCCACATATAAGGCCTCAATCAGTTTCAGCTGGACTTCGCCAATTTAATTGCTGAATATCGAATCCATGTTACTTTTAAATAATGTGACGGATTAAGAACAAACTCGGATGCAAATATTCTTGGCTTCTGCTCTAGTCGATTTCAGCACAAACTGCTTGAGTAATCATGCGTGTGCAGTTATTCATCTGCATGACTCAATATGGCAAAATGGATTTGTTGTGTAGCCGAGTTCAAATCCAAAATCTATGAGCGCTGACTTGGCTTCGTTTTATAGCTGATAGAATGCTTGACACTTTTGAGTGTGCTCTTTCTCTGGCTGTTTTAAATCCAGCCGAGATTAGGCGTCTCGTTTCTAACCCACCAGATTAATCATACCATATACAGGTAACATAATTTTGCGTATGTTCCAGCTCACCCAGAACGTCTTGGTTGAAAGAGTAAAAATGATCAATACGAGTGCAGGTCAGATTCTTCTGCAATGCATATCATAATGTATTACACAGTGTTTGTAACGCCGTGAGTTCGCGGCGATTTCGAAAGTTCCTCATTTCCGTAGGCCTCAGTTATTAGGCTGATACAGACAACAACACAAATATCTGTCTGACAGTGTCAGAACATTTTATGTTATGATAAGTTTTCCCTCCTTATGTCTAGAATCACTTCCGTTTTCTCCCTTACGCAAGTATAATGATCTACCGAAGGAAATCTATTTTAGTGAATGCGTGGAGGGAGGGTTGACAGCGTTTACCTCCCCAGTGTAGAATATCGAGTAAGCACGAAAACACTAGTTTGAGTAATATACATTTTTAGGAAACTTTTGAGAATGCAAATGTGGAACCTCCATTTTGGGTTGACTTTTGCTGGGCAAGTAGAGCTTCCATACGGTTAACCAATAGCTCCATGCCACATATGTAAATAATGTACTTCGCTTGGGCAAGGTCTAACTGAATGTGGTTTTCACTTGAATTACAGCGTGCTTACATAAAAACACAAATCAAATACTTATGTATACATACTAAAAATACGAACAACATTTCATCTATGACAAAATAATCATTTCTAAGGCTGCATTTAAGTGTGAATGGCGTTCAGTTAGTGATAATCATTTCATTCTGTAAATCATCCGGAGTTGTAAAAGCTCTTTCCTATCAACGCTTTGAAATCCCCTCTAGATCATTTTCACTCGAGACATTTAAGGGGACTGGAATTGTTGATGCGGACTAACAGACAAGCAGACTGTGAAGGAGAGAGGGGGACAAGTTGACTGGATTCATATCAGCCTGATCAACTGTCTAAGTGATTTTGTTTTACGATAAAGTTTCTGAAGATTCAGCCCGCCAAATAAACTTCAAATACTATCTACCTTTTGGTTGACGGTATTCTCTCTTAAAAGACGTTGCAATTTTGCTTCGCAAATGCCTCTTTCCAACAACGCTATTATAAACATTCATCATGTGATATATCGAACGGTACATAAAATTATCCGATACAAACGTGTTCTGTGCAAAACACGCACATCCTGTAAGAAGTGGACACACGTTGACCAGCCGTATGTCTTGCAACACAAACAACAAACATTTGAAATAAAATGTGAACAAGGCAAGCAAGAATGTATGACTGGAATCCTATTTGCTTCCGACTGTCACACTTGTGATGAGTAGCATTCATGCAGAGCATCGCAGCTGATGTCTAAATGTTATTAATCTTTGGATTCAGTCAAATTACCAATGATTTCTATTACGTTTAGTTACACTGATCGATACTCTCAGATTTACCCAATGACGATTGCTTTGTGAACTATGAGAGCGCCTTGTGTAGCAGCTCATAAAGATTTTATTCAGGTTTAATGCATCTGATCAGTTCTGCATGCTTGATTTTGTATGCAATAGTGGACAGCCGCATACACATCTCCCTCAATAGGGCAATGTAGTACTCAGTTTAGCTTCAACTCGGCAAGATACACAATTCTGTCGTTGTCTGAATAAAGTGACCAAACAACTTCATAGTTTTTGTACATAAAAAATGAGTTTTGTGCCCAGATAGAAATCTTTAACGATGTATTCATTAACTAGAGAACTGTAAGACAAAATCTAGCTTGAATTTTCCTGGAAAAATTGCAACCGTGAAACGTCTGCGCACCATATTTGAGCGTACTCATTCATAAAATCCAATTGCACAATGCACATATACAAGTAAGATTATCAAAATAAGTATTAGTACACCTGAATACAGGGATAAAATATTTGTCACCTCGTGAGCACAGGAAGCGAGGGCAGTCAAATATGTAGATACAGCAATAAATTATCGTGTTTTCTCCTAATGTGCATTAGTATGGGCTTGGGTGATCTTCTGACCCACCTATCTTTTTTACTGTCTCAAAGCTCAAAGACATGAAAGCACAAAACTGTGTTGAAACGGTTGGCAACTAAACGGTTTTCCTTCGTCAGCACGATAGTCTCCTCTGTCCGTATTTTGGCTATAGAAATGTTAACCAATTTGTGATAAATTCCACCTGATAACCGGAAGAGAAAAAGTATCCAAAGCTTTCCGTTCTATTTGGCTATCATGATTCAAGTTTGCTAGCAGCAGAAACCCCCTTTTTTGTCCTTATCAATGTGTGTATTTATCCGAAATGTTCGGGAAGGTGCTCCTTTGCACGAAGATATAAAAACGTTCGTTAGAAACACCAGGATGATAAAGGTTGATGCATTTTCCCAAACCTTTAGTAATATCTTTCTGAAGCCGGTCGAAGAATCTCTACATGTGAAGTTGTTGAAAGACTCTCAGATTATGTGACTTAAGCGAACACCACAATAAAGATATTCTTAATCCCAGAGTTGAAATCAACCAAAATGTTTTTTAGACAACATATTCTGAAGAGGTTTGAGGGTGGTTTATGAAAATCTTTTTCCTTACATACAATGGCCTAAATTTCACTATAAAAGTCAAAAGGTTAGGCATCCGAATTGACGGCATCAATAAGACATTTGATGCGAACAATTTCGAGCCAGTAAAAAGATGTTCAGTATGTTGCGGTCAAAAACTGCAACAGCCCCGTGTTTGGAAAAAAATAGCGACATTCACCCATATTATCTTTGGGAGAACGCTCAAGAGGTCACTCACTGGAATTGAGTGATAGTACAGGCAAGTTACTTTGTATACAAAAATGCTTCACAGTTAAGAGCTGTTTACACTAGAACATATTACCTAACCCTGTGGTCCGGATTGAATCGGCTGACAGATTTAAAATATCACTCGATCAATACATAAGAGAAAATACCTATATATAAGTTTCCTTATCGCCCTTTTAGCCCAGTACAACAGGTCACTAAACGTGCATATCTGATGAAATTTTATTTCAGTGTGTTTTATTGTGCGTTTATGAAATGGTTGCGGCCAACAGCTTCATTTAGTTCCAGTCATTGTTTCTTCACACCGATAAACCGTGCAACACAAATTTTCACTGACCAACACACAGAGAGTAGCATACAAACAATGATCTTTCCCTCTCCTGTAAAAACCGATGAATCTTCGAAAGCATCACACCGTTTGAGAGCACAGAGATACGTAACCAAGTTACAGGCAAGGTAAACACAGTGAAGCCAGATAAGTTTATGAAAACCATGAAAACACTTATGAACACAATTCGTTATTGCTTCATTGTACCATCATACTGGTAGCCACGTCCATCACTTGGTCTGTGTAATTGGTGCCTTGTTCTGAATGTACTGTAGCGAAAAACCGTTCAGTAAATCAGGTCATTTGTTGTCCAGTTCGCACGTTCCCACACTATTTGTGCACTCACGTTTATGAACCGGAATTTCAGTCTGTAAAGCAGTGAGACATCCTTTTCACCTCTGTCTGGCTTTGTGCGTTTGGTTGACGTCAACTGTCGTGGAATTTTTATGTTCTTTCTCGCCTGTTTGCCTAATTTCATTAATTAATTACTCCTTTGATCTCTCATGTTAACCATGACTCATCCACTGTGGGTTTCGACCATATCTCACTATCGCATTGAGATAGTTCACTAAGTGTTGGAATAGTCGCCTGTTCAACCAACCCGTCTACCACAGTGTTATATATTGTTGCGATGCTTACCAGTCGTCTGTCGATTGGCAGTCGTCGGACGTCCACCATTTTGACTGCGTAAGTAACAGGTTTTTGCGTCTAGCTACAGTGCTATCACGCTGTCATTTGACGTTGGTTGAATTCAAACTTAATTTATGGATGTAATGGACCTTTGGTGATTTATTTGTTATACACGTATATATCTATGGCCTGAGAAATAATTGTGTAAGATCGGTTTACATGGAACCATATTGTTGGGTATACATCTATTTGTGTGAAGGTTGATTGGTGTTCAAACGATTCGGCATAGAAAATCCTCCGAAACAACGTAAATATTCTCTCGTGCTTCTCAAAATATCGTTGAAACTGCACGAAGTTGAGCTAGAAAGACTGTGATAAAGAGAACCTGTTGTTATACATGCTGAATAACATGAAATTTTAAAATGTCATATCATTTTTCAATTGTAAGAAGTAATCAGGGTGCTGTTTGTAAGGTACCCAGGAACTGTTAGGTTTTTCGGATAATAGTTGAGTTTATTTTCTTAGAAGCTAACATGAACGGTGAGAGTGAAATAAAATCGCAGATTACAAATAAGAGCAATTTCACGTGTAATTAAGGCTTTTCGTATGATATCTTCAAACAATGGCAGCACTGTACTTGTCTTCCTTCTGGCAATAGCTTACTTGTCTGGAGCCTGGGGCATGTATAACAAGTCGGTGGTTTCAGATTTTGAGTGGACCTTACAGACGATTAGAAAGCTGCGTCTTTAATTTGTGGTCGCTCGAAGTAGTCCATGTTTCAATCTGTTTCTACTATGTTATAGCATTACCAGTGTTTGAATGTGGTGGTAGTAAATTAGATGTCCGTAAACGTTTCACCTAACAGTGGCTGATTTTATAACAAACTAATTCGCAATCTCAATACAGCTATTTGAATGATCACTGTGTAAAACGAGAGAATTCTCGCAAAACAGTCCAATTACTTCCAAACTTCTAAGAGCGTTTATGACGGTGAGAATTCTTCAAGCACGCACACCTCGTTCGCATCAATCCAAAATGCATAATACACAAGGAAACTGTTGCCCACGTTCTTAGAACGTACAGATTAGCCTCTAGTATACGTTAGCTAAGTGAATAACGCACAGAAACACAAGATTATAATCAGCTGCATTTGAATGTGAGGTGTATAAGCATAGGGAAAACAGTATTGGTGGGTTTTGAAGTCTTTCAGACATTACGAGTTTTCAGTGTCAGTGAGCATCTACCGATGGCTGGTATTAGAAGCAACGGAAAGGCTGGTTCTTGTTCTATTGTCCGGTTTTATCGGTCTATGTCATTTGCTATCTGATATCTTTGTGATTGTCGTCCGTTCGAAAAGGCCTGTGTTTCTCATCATGCATATCATAATGTCTCTTCCATTGGGAAACAAGCCTTAATTACGGGTTATTCTGGTTACCTTCATACTTCCGAATCACTGTGCAATGTGGATCTGGGTGTATAAATTACTGTTTCAGAACCGAATGGCACTGACTTGTGGTACAACGGGCTGTGCGACTACCACTGTGTTCTATATTTGAGTCAAACAACAACCATGACAAGAAATTTCAGCGTGTATTTATTCAGTAAATTTGACATAATCAATCCTATTCTTCATTCTGCCTTTCGAAGTTAACATATTCGTTTACGGCCTGTACGTGCCTCTAAACCTTATATGCACGTCTATAACAGAATGCTAGTGCTCGTGGCAAGTGCATGCTAACAAACACGAAGTGAACCGTATTCAATCCATTATATATAGTACCTGCATGCAAACGTCGATAAGTTTCCGTTTTTGTGCCAGAACGTGGACCAGTATGCATCTGTTTATACAGGGGATTCAGATAAATTAACATCTGGCCATAGGGAACAATTTATTAGTGAGTTATGTAAAAATTCACAAAATCCTCATCGCACTTTTATTTTTGGCCATGGCATGGAATAACATATTTACACGATGCTACTTATAACGCTATAGTAGCATCATTTAGTAGGCTAAGTAAAATAAGCTGATAGGGAAGCCAGAAACATTCTTGCACATTTCACTATATCTCATCAGGTATGCAATACAGTCTGCTGGTTCATATAGCAAAGTTCAATGGTCAAAAAACACTCTGTTGTGCGTTTGTGTTTGTGTAGCTGTCTATTTTTGGTTCGGCTTTACAGTGTCCGATGAACCTTGCTACTATAAACCCGCTGAATGCAGCACACGCTTGATGGGATGCAGCGAACTCCAATCGAGGGGTATAGTTTGCAGAAATATCTTTGCAAGGTCGTTACGGGGAAACTTTGCTCCGCTGTTTACTAGGCTAAGTTAAGCTTCGTAATGAGGTGGCGCGTGTAACTGCGCAGAACCTAGGAGTATTCGTTTTTTCAACGGCTAGTTTTAACGAAACACAACTCTGCCTACATAATCTTTAACCCAGAATGAGTAAACTATGAGTGATTTTCGAGGCCGCAACATCTGAAAATTCATTTTCACGAGTTGGCTTACTTTGTCAGTTCCAGTAATCGCTAACGCATATTGTAAAAATGAACTAGCATGGTCCCAAGTAGTTAGTTGCTTCGTAAGATACCACTCCAATTGGTACATTATCTTTCGACGTTCGAGATTGCGTTCGAATGCCTTCGTAATGAATCGATCACTTTGACTTACTCTATACTTTTTCGTTTCACACATTCACTGGGCGGATTCCGTTGACTGATGAACTTCTTTTCTCCTAATGTTTATTTAAGACAATGTTACCCAACGAAATTAATTATGCGTGGAGGAGATTCATGTTCCAAGTTAGCATTTCCTATAGATTAAACTCAGAGTGATTTGAACACAATGAAGACTAAAGGATTTCGAATGTTTTGCGCTGTCGTTGACATAAACTATGACATACAAACTGTAACTATAACAAGATTAATCGACTATTCGGAGTCAACAGTTAGGTATTTAGATGTTGCTTAATGTGGAAGTAATTTCCGACGGAAAACTGAAACACATACTATTGTTACGACTGAGATTCAAGCTTGGTTCGGTTAAGCCCGATCAACTCCTCGCACAATAATGTTCAGGCATACTTGTTTTCGCCAGAAATGTCCACATCGCCAACTTTTTTTAAAAGGAGACACAGTAACTGCACTGGTAATCCCAGTCGATGGCACCACCTTTCAGGTTTATGAATTTCATTAAAATGACCGATTTTATAAAATATGCTGAGTATTGTAGTGTATAGTGATCAACAACTGAAGAGTTAGCCGGTACAAGATAGACACAACCAGAAATCTAACACGGATTATCAATTCTCTACGATTTTTAGTCTGTGCTCTTTGAAAACTGACGATAGACTCGAAATTCGATTTTGATGGCTGTTGCCAATAATGTTCGTGTTCGCCATTACTTTTGTTCGAACTCTGTTCAATGTTGTCACACAGCTACCTAAGCAATAGTATTTTACGAGAGACATTTCTCCAGTTTGAACATCACTCGCATTCGATCGCAGCCTCCACACTCAGACAGACCATCCAGCCGGCCTCTCTTTTGGAAACAGCGCGTCCTCCTTAAAAAAGCCGACCGAACACGGGCCATTTTGTGGGTATCTGTTTGGGACAACCCTTACAAAATGTTTTACACTTCCTTACGGGAATACTTTCAATACTGCATTATATACATGCATTCCTGGGACGGTTTATGAATATTTGTGTGGTCTCCCAACCAGTCAGCATTTATTACCGCCAAACAAATCTACAATGTTGAAAACAAAAGAACAATAACTTATAGCTCCTAAGAATTCGACTAAACTAGGCAAATGAGTAGAGTGATGTAAGACATTTTTATAAAAATTTGACCGATTTCTTCAAGTGCGTTACCCACACGGTTTGGGATTAATGAACATCTGGTATAATGGAGGAATCAGTCACCGCTTACGATGAAGATGCTAAATAGCGGCATAATTATACTAGTCAATATGTCAGCAGATCGTATTTAGGTTCGCAACTTGTCTTGTAATTATGGTGAATAGGAAAGCTTTGTTGTGGGTAGAGCTCAATCCTATAAAATAATATGAGATACATGGAAGTTGATAGTAACGTTGCCGAGAAAGTTGCGAACAGAGCACAAGCAGTGCCCAAAACGTTTTCATTCCAAGACTTTTGGCTGACAAAAAATTAGCCCGCGAGACATCATAACTTGCTTCAAAGTGTGCCAGAAGTTTGAATATCTCGAACTCACCGTTATCTGTTGCAGTTCAGTTTATATGTCAGTTCAACCATGTTACAAACAATCGCCACCTGAAAGAGTGTTGTGAATCCTCCAAAACGATACGCTAGTTCGTTCTCGATATAATGGTATGCCTTATGGGAATCGCACTCTTCTCCTTGTACTGATTAATACGGAAATCTCGGTCCCAGAAATACCGCAACCGTCCCATGATTTCTTCCCAAGACAGACCAAAAGACGTGTACAAAGAAAACAGTTTTGTTTCGCCCTGACATGTGTGCGCGACAAAGGTGACAAATATAAGGTATTTATATGGCACGTAGTGACCAAACATTCCCGAAACGTCAAGGAGAACAGTTACCAAAAATAATGGCTAGGGTTACTAATGGGTATAGCGGAACAAAAGTCAGACGGATAAAAAACTCATCAAGGCCATCTCTCGATCGCTGTGAACAGTTCCGCTAATTACGACTGAACAAATCGTTTTTTCCTCGATGGCGGGTGCGGTTTCGGGCGGAAGAAACTTGACGCAATAATACCTCCCCTGAAGAATGTTGAGTTCACTGATAGGACTGCTTCCGACAATCGACTTAAATGGGCTTGACCGCTAGTTGACTGAGAAAGTCTGTAAAACATGACCTGGGGGCCCTTTTTCGCTGGCCTTTATTTTGGTGCAGCAGCCGGGTTCTTCTATGAACACATCCGAATATCTCTGCTGAAGAGCGTTCGAGTTGACGGTAGACATCTGAAGTCATCGTAAGCTTCTGCTGGGTTTGAGTGCGATAGCAGGTTTGGAATAGTGGTCTGTCGAATAGATGCAATGTGTCGATCCAATCCAACCCAATGAGATCCAGGCCAGAGTTGAGGGTAACGTAGCAGGTACCTCTGATTGATGATCCGTTAACGACTGCAGTGCAGTGGACTTCTCCAATGATGGGCAATCGATCACCAGTAGCGTTTCCAGCAATATGGGTTGTCGGGTGTATCGTAGGTTTCCTAACCAGGTGCCACGTTCAATCACAGATTAATGTGATGTCAGATGCTGTATCGAGCTGTAGTCTGATCGACTTGTTGTTGACGGAGATGGATACGTACTTCCTGTGCGTCCAGTGGTTGTGGTTT
Source organism: Paragonimus skrjabini miyazakii (assembly GCA_014338405.1). NCBI lineage: Eukaryota > Metazoa > Platyhelminthes > Trematoda > Plagiorchiida > Troglotrematidae > Paragonimus > Paragonimus skrjabini miyazakii. Next base: position 263,027 of record JTDE01000632.1, read on the forward strand.
CTTGCTGCGAGAACGACCTGCGCTCTTGAAAAGTGGGGCTCGTGTGGCTTCCGGGAGTCCTGATTGAGCAGGTGCAAACGCTTCTTAAAACGGAAATGGTCGTCTTTGTGGCTCCGCCGGGAGCATTGGTTACATCGATGCTGTTTAAATGGACAACATCGGGCATATTGCCATCCGCCGCATTGAAAGTGGACGCCGTAACAAAGAGTTAACCCAGCATTCTTACAGTGGTTCTTGGGATGCATAATTTCCACCCAAAATATTTCCGCTACCTACATCCTTTTCAAAAAAGAGCGTTTAGACCTTCTTTTTGGTCATCATGTGCCACCGCAAAGGCCTTTATCTGACTTCAAAAAAGCCTCATCTCACACCTTCACAATTGTTACTTCCATTGTTTCCGCGACTATCTAGACTGGTACAAAGCGATCGCAACTGAACAAGAAAGTTTTGAGTAAACAAGAAGTCATGGTACATCTCCAAGTGGATTTCATTTTATTCTCACAATTCTATACATAAGATTTTAGCATTCCTAATTATGTTACATGTAAACTACAACCACTGACCATCGATTTGGTCAAAATTGAATCGACAGTGGATCTTGTGTAAAATATTTGTCACGTGTTTCTCCAATGTGCATGTAACAGAAGCGGCAATAAAATGGCAATTATCGATTATTTGTAATTATTCTTGTAGCCTTTGAAAGAATCCCTCCAACAGAGTGCGGTAGAAGGTACATTAACAAGAGTCATGTAAATCCGATCGCGCATCATTCTTGTGTGTATTGTTCATTAAAGTGCCAAAAACTAACGCTAATCTTCAATTCTTGACCACAGTGCCAACAGTGTAACAGATGAGTTTCCTGATACTGCATCACTTCTACACAAGCAGATTAAAGAGAAAACGGACCACTGGACGTGGCTATTCCATTGGGCCAAATGTTGTCATGCTTAACTCATGCAAAATGATATCACGATCGGGACAGTCAGAAGTCCTACCTACGAGAGCGCTCAAATATGTGGGTAAGAATTAGTCAATACGGGTAATCAACGGTCCGTTAAATACTGCACAAGGGAGGCCGTTCAAACACTGGTGGGAAGGTAGTCCACCGTGTTCGATACGGTCTAGCAATTTCCACTAGATTCAGAGTCCCATATGTGTACCTGACTATCTACTGTTGTGCAATATACAAATTTTACATTGACGATTACGAAGTCAATTTATTTGAGATTTAAATTCTGGGATTCGCTGCAACTTACTAGAATTTCTGTCTGTCTTCCTCATCTTCAGAAGTGAGTTGTTTCTGTGTCACGTCCGTTTCACTTCATACGTGAGTATTCATCAGAGTCTGAACAACCTAATTGGAAAGAGGCAGCTGAATCTTTCCGGAGAAAAGACGTCACGTCATCTTTTTAATCGCTTTTTAGTCGATTATGGATACACAGATGAATAAGTGCATAAGCGTGACGTGAAAAAAACATTACAAAACAGTCTGGTTGTTCCGCGGACTGAGAACTTGAGAAACCTGTGGTTGGTTGAAGCATCTATCAAATAAATCCAGCTATAATAGCCGTGGAATGAGTGTAGTTAATCAACTGGTACATTAGAACTCATACTCGGATAGCACAAGGAAGTCCTCAACTGGCAAATGAAACAAGTCATAACAGTCATGTAGAGATACCAAACGGAACTCTTGCCTATGCACTGAGGTAAAACGAAACAGCTAAAATAGTCTTCTTATCCTATCTGTTTCAATACTTTAGAAGTTTTCCCCTTTTTTTGAAAGTGTCTCTAAGTCGCAACGTATTTTATTGTATTCTGTACCCGGGGTAACAAATGTGAACATGTGGTGGCGTTAACAGCATGGTTCTACTACAACATAATTATTCACGGGCAATCCGCCTAATGTTAGTTTGTGCCAATAGACGTGGCTTCGTACAACTCAGTGAAAGTTGACTGCTTTGTGTAAAGAAAACGAGTCCGGGTTATATATATATACATATATATATATATATATATGCACATCTGCCGTCTGCAAAATTTTCCTATACGTCTGTCATAATCACGGAATGTACCGAAAAGTTACCACTCTACAAAATTTCTGAGATTTCCAACCACTGGCCAACCGACTTTTAAAAATTGAGCGTATTGTCCATCAGCTTTCTGACATATTCTCTCAATTTGAACTGATCATCACTGTCCTGACTGGTGACACATTTATGGTTTCGTCAGTTCTCTTGGAATTCACTCCACAATTTGCTGTTATTTCGTAGCACCACGGTGTGATTGATGTGGATGTGTGTCGCTCGTCCGCACACAGAACATAGCGACCTAATTGATGGTAGATGGTAACATTGTAGTACATGTCCAGATTAATTAAAAAGCAATGCTGATTCATTTCTGGAATAAAGAAAACGACCTAACTGGTCTTGTAATTAGTCACTGATGTAGGATGGAAATTTTCAATTTCAACTATTTAAACCAGTTATACACAAATGATGACCGAAACATCAGAAACTGAGATGGTTAGACTACATCGATGGCGTTCATCATTTTGACTTAACAAGGATATACATTTCAACAAAACGGATCAACTGTGTCAGTTGACTTTGTAGAATGGTACGTAATCTAATCAGAGAGGAGCGCCCATGGCAAATCTTATAAATACATTGAGACCTGCTTGGTATGTTTATTGTTTGGTGGTTGTGTACGATGCATAACTGACACTCTCTGAATGACTAGCGCAAGTTACGCAATGAGTGTTCAGAGTCCCTCAACTCTACTTTAGATAACACGGAATGCAATCAAAAGCGGATCATGGAAATTCGGGTATAAGGTATAGAACTTATAGACTTCTCTCAGTTAACAGCGCTGGTGTACCATTGCAATATTGTTGCACTCGTCAACATAGGGTTGTACGCTGTGTTTTGTCAAAGTGCTCCTGCCCGCCACCATTACTAGTCTCGACTACCACGGGCTATGATCGATAGCACCTGGCTGTTAAAAAATGTACTCGGGGTTGCCCAGCAACAACTGAACACACACAGGCATGAAAATAGGATGACACTGGCTCAAATGATTACGAAGTCATGAAATAATTTTATCAACAGACCCGATCATAAGGTTATCGTGACGTACTACAGTCGTTTACTTGAAGGTCGTTTGTGACGTGTATCAGTTTCGTTTTGATTTGTTCTCAGAGTGGGTCATTCTAATTTACTAATTTTATAGAGATAAATTACCGAAGTCTTTAGGAAGGGTATGGATATTTCCTTCGTGGGAATTGATTGAAATGAGTCCCTCTTTTTTCTGGCTTTTCTAAATAACCTTTACACTAGTGAGCCGGATAACCTACAAATGTATCACTGGATTAGACCAACTTATCTATAGGGTAGTTGCGGTTAATTTATTATGAACTGCTTTCGCAAGAAAACTGATATAATTTGGAGTTCTACATTGATCTCGTGCAGTACTAATGAACTGAGGCGACGGGGGTGACATAATGCATGTTGTCAAAAATTATCTGCGGACTTGAGTTTGGCGATTAATAAATCCTTGAGGGTGAAAGTCAGCTTATTCTGCTTAAATTTTAATGCAGAAAGCGGTTGGTCATCTCAACATAAATGTAACCACTGTACACCATTCTGTAACCGGTGACTCAATCCTCCATTAATGTGTAACGATGGAACATAACGAGGCGGGATTCCGTTGTGTTATAAGCTTTCTTAACTGTAGTGGGGTCATCGTCGTGATTTTGTTTAAACTGTGGGTTGACAGAAAATTCCAATCACAATATTTAGACTTGCTGTGATGCTAGGCATTTTGTGTCCGTAGCTGGTCGGAAGGTTGAGGATGGATTTCATTTTAATAAATATGTTGTATTGCCGGGTAATTTTCTCTTGAAAAAACATCTTTTCGGCTTATCACAGGAAACACTGTGAAACAAAGCTGCAATAGAAATGTACGTAATAGAGCATTTTCTCAAGATTATGGCTTGAAAAAACAGTAGTGCCAGCAGGCATTGATACCAGATTTATTTATTGTAAATATTTTTGATAACATAAAATTTGAGGGTTTCACAGAGTAGTTAAATATTTTATAGATGCAGTGAACACAAAACGTCATACTAATAAACAATGGTTAGTTGATTTAAAGAAAACCCACCATAGTTTTGCTCGAGTGGTTTTGTAGGTAGCCATTTACGTAGTGTCACCGTTGAAATTTAAATTGAATGTAGAACGGCAATTCCCTACAAAAGAGACTAAGCCTATGTGCCCAGAAATTGTGTGATGATTTTTTCATAATAGTGTGTGTCACCACGTACACGGTTGCGGGACAATCTAATGGTTTCTTCTTGCACGACGAGGTAGCTAGATAATCAGCCTAAATTGTGCTCTCGGTCTGGCTTTGAAAATCTGCCTTTTGAAGTTGGCGATGAACAGAAACACGAAGTTCTCGCCTCTTGTGCTTTTTAATTTAAATTTTGCTGTTAAGTCCATAATGTTTTTTGAAAAAACTGATAGATATGAGTGAATAACTACGAGTTATTAGCTCCACCATGTTGCCTCACGTGATTTTTTATCACTAAGTGTATCTAGAAAACGACAAAAGTAATGCTGCTTCCTGGTCATTTATAGTGCAGATGACACAGAAATGTCCATAAAATCCAATACGATTCGTTATACAAACCAAAACTATTTTAAACGTCCAAGTTTAGCACAAATCAACAGATCAGTGCTTCATTTATGATGCAATGCAATGTATATTTAGTCATAAATTGCAGCAATCCCGTCAAACTGCGTGCGCAATGAGCCGTGCACCTCAAAGCTATTTACTTAGTACTAGATTAGACACCAGTGAAAACTGAACCGTAAAAATCTATTGTGAAAGTTGGAAACCATTACGGAAAACAACGGTGATTTATTTTACTTCTTTTGGGAACGACGATGTTAGAATTAGTGCAGTTTTAAGGACATTAAACTTTTACAACACATGAGTGTCCAGTATTCACGAGTTGACCCGCATATTTGTGTATATAAAATAGAACCCTGACGGTTCAGAAACTCATCGATAACGTGATGACCTACTGTTTGCTTGCAGGGAACATAGATGATTGAACAAAATGCTATCATACAACGTACCAAAAGGATGATGATTCCTTATCCCAATAATACACGTTTTATACTATGACTTAGAGATATTCATAACTAACTTCCCGACTGTTTGCGGCATTGCTATTTAACAGTGACATTTCTAGATATGGTGATCAAACAAGATTGTTTTGGTAATTAGGCCGCTATGAATCCAGGGTTTATCGAAGACCATTATTCAACAGATTTCATCATGCAAACCTATACCTTTTGGGATGGTGTTCCTTATGGAACTTGAATAAGGCAGTGAGAAGACGTAACTCATGTGATGTTCTCCAGAGTGACATTTCGTACATTCCGATCACACATAGACATGTAACGAATTTTAAATATTAAGACAGGGTTCCGTAGGGCGAAAATAATGGCTTAAGGGATTAGACAGATAGACACGGAAATGAGCATTAAACAAATGAGGATGCTGACTACCAGGGTAACTGAAACGTCAGCACAAATTGCTTTTGAACATACAGGGGGGGGTGATTATGACATCTGGTAGCCAGAGCCTCAGAAAACCGGAGGATGCGTTTCCGATAGCCTCGAAAAATCACAAAGAATGCATTACAAACTCTGACTCTTTATTTCGTTTGAATTAAGTGTTTTGCTATTGATGATGCTGGTTGCCATCCGCTGGCCTCGGTGCACGTGCATGGCGTTTCTATCTGTGTTTGCAACCCCTTTGGAACATGCTGCCTAACACGAATGGTCAGTTGTCGGTTTGTCCTCCCTATGTAGCACTATCTCGTCAGCCTGTAATATTGCTGATGAGATATCAGCGAGGATTG